>SJYX01005351.1:0-10528 GCA_006410675.1 Oreotragus oreotragus
AATGCTTTAATTAATAATTTCATTTATGATATTTCCCTTCAGCTTTCTAAAAATTTTTTTTTATTGATATATACTTACAGATCTGATTTACAGAGGAACTCAAGCTAAAAAAGATCACAGTGACGGTCACTTATGAACCTGTCTCTTATACACATCTAGATGTGTATAAGAGACAGGCTTTAGCATCGTTCCTTCCAAAGAAATCCCAGGGCTGATCTCCTTCAGAATGGACTGATTGGATCTCCTTGCAGTCCAAGGGACTCTCAAGAGTCTTCTCCAACACCACAGTTCAAAAGCATCAATTCTTCAGTGCTCAGCCTTCTTCACAGTCCAACTCTCACATCCATACATGACCACTGGAAAAACCATAGCCTTGACTAGACGGACCTTAGTCAGCAAAGCTACCATTTTAGCTGAGTTATTTCAATTCATGTGATACAGACAGGGAAACCAATGATTCTCAAGATTACTTAACTACAAAGGAGAGTGATTCAAAGTCTAAACTCTGTTATGTCCGTGCTCATATACTTAGCCACTAGACAATAGTGCATTCCTAAACTTAAATTAGGAATTAAGAAGGAGAAGAGGATGTCAGAGGATGAGATGGCTGGATGGCATCACCAGTGCAATGGACATGAACTTGGGCAAACTTTGGGAGATGGTGAGGGACAGAGAGGTCTGGTGTGCTGCAGTCCACGGAGTTGCAAAGAGTCGGACACAAGTGGGCAACTAAACAACAAATTAAAATACTGAGAACTTTTAAGTGATCAGTGATCTCACATAGGTACTTCTGGCAAGAGTGATTTCTTCAGAAGCCTAAACCTGTGCCTTGGCTTTGGGCTAGATGCCTGGCACCTGATCTTCAAGTCTGATTCTCCATTCCTCCCAAATTCTGACTGATGCTTTAGTCTTTTGGAAAAATTGGTTTCCTTTTAATCAGCTATTTTTAGGATAACCTTTATACTATTTCTTTGTTTTAGTTTCTTAATCAGTCAGAATTTGATTTTGTTTACAGCTAAGACTGATAGGGTCATATGAAGTATGTTATGCTGTGATCAGGATGTATTACATTGTAGCACTTTTCTATGTCTTTCTACCCAGCGATCTTATTAAACATGAGATCAACTTGGTTTGTTCCGTGAGAACTACATTCTTTTCTAAGTGCTTACAAAGAGTGTTTGATAGTAAATTCATCTATAATTTTTCTGAGGGCTATAATAATGAATACAATTTGTTTTGGTTACTTTAATATATCACTTTCCCATCCTGAAAACTGTGAAAATATTTAGCCATGTTCAGAATTCTGTCGATAATAACTGAAATAATATTGGCAACATTTTATATATGATATTTTGGCACTTTGATGTTAGAAACTAATTACCACCTTATTCTGATAAGAAAAAAAAATTCTTTTTTTTTCTGATTGTTTTGGGAAAGAAACAAATTAAACATCTGCTTGAGTAATCAGTATATCTTACAACAGGCTTGCTCTGTCAACACTTTCTCTGACAATAATTTATCTCCTTTACTCATTTTCCTCCTGAGAAATCTGTATGCAGGTCAGAAAGCAACAGTTAGAACTGGACATGGAACAAAATACTGGTTCCAAATAGGAAAAGGAGTACGTCAGGGTTGTACATTGTCACCCTGCTTATTTAACTAATATGCAGAATACATCATGAGAAATGCTGGGCTGGAAGAAGCACAAGCTGGAATCAAGATCGGCAGGTGAAATATCAATAACCTCAGATATGCAGATGACACCACCCTTATGGCAGAAAGTGAAGAAACACTAAAGAGCCTTTTGATGAAAGTGAAAGTGGAGAGTGAAAAAGTTGGCTTAAAGCTCAACATTCAGAAAACTAAGATCATGGCATCTGGTCCCATCACTTCATGGCAAATAAATGGGGAAACATTGGAAACAGTGGCTGACTTTCTTTTTATGGGCTCCAAAATCACTGCAGATGATGACTGCAGCCATGAAATAAAAGACACTTACTCCTTGGAAGGAAAGCTATAACCAACCTGGACAGCATATTTAAAAGCAGAGACATTACTTTGCCAACAAAGGTCTGTCTAGTCAAGGCTATGGTTTTTCCAGTGGTCATGTATGGATGTGAGAGTTGGACTATAAAGAAAGCTGAGTGCAGAAGAATTGATGCTTTCGAACAATGGTGTTGGAGAAGACTCTTGAGAGTCCCTTGGACTGCAAGGAGATCCAACCAGTACATCCCAAAGGAGATCAGTCCTGGGTGTTCATTGGAAAGACTGATGTTGAAGCTGAAACTCCAATACTTTGGCCACATGATGCGAAGTGTTGACTCATTGGAAAGACCTTGATGCTGGGAAAGATTGAGGGAAGGAGGAGAAGGGGACGATAGAGGATGAGATGGTTGGATGGCATCACGGACTCAATGGACATGAGTTTGGATGGACTCTAGGAGTTGGTGATGGACAGGGAGGCTTGGCGTGCTGTGATTCATGAGGTCAGAAAGAGTCGGACACAACCGAGCAGCTGAACTGAACTAAACTGAACTTAGTCATTTTCCAAAAGATTCTCATTCCCACCCTTAGCCCCACCACCTCTTCCCACCCTGTATTACCAATCTTTCACTTAAAAGGCTGAGATAAGTTCTAATCTTCAGCAGGAAACTTTTTTTACTCTTTCAACCTGCATTGATAACTGAATTCTCTGATTTCTAGTATCTCTAATAATTCAGATCATGTTGCCTGACACTTGACTTTAAACAGCTGGTACAGTTCTCTGGATATATCAGTTGTGTCACACTCTATATAGAGTGCAAGCACTTTGTAAAAGAAGAAGCTATTGTCTGTTTTCTTGCCTTATTTCTTCATCTATTTCTTTATGGGTACAATGAGATCCTTAATCTTTACATGTTAGCCTTCTATTATATTAGACTACCTAGTTATGAATTCTGAAGAAGCTACAGAGCTATCTTTTTTTTTTTTGTAAATTCTTGACATACTTTTTGACTATAATAGTCCTAAAAAGTATATTTTTCTTCTTCTTCTTTTTTTTCCCCTTCATGATCCAGGAGAGTTTATTTGGATATGTTTTGAGAAAACATTGTGTTTATTTGTTTTTAGATAGTGCAGTAGAGACCTTTTAGACTATCTGCCATGCTCCCAGTGGGGGTCCTGGCAGCTGGGACTGTTTTTTTCTTTCTTTTTTTTGGGTCTGTCTGCATGGTTTAGACACCAAATCGAGCAGGGAATTTAAAAATAAGAATTCAGAGATACTAGTAAATTTGGGGTCTTTTTAAAACAGAAACTTACAAACCACAAAGCAGCTGGAAAACATTTTCCCCTTATGAAAGAGGAACAGGAAAAGGCTTCAGGCAGAGAAAGTGGAATTTAAGGTACTCAGAATGAATTAGATTAGAAAGACTCTGTGACCCTAAGAGTGAAGGAGGGAAAGGAAGAGTGTGTGTGTGTGTGTGTGTGTGTGTGTGTGTGTGTGTGTGTGTGTGAAATGAATGAGAAGGACTAGAGGGACTATAGAGGAATTGCCTTAATTCCTAATATCTTCTTAGTTCTCTCCTCTCCAAGGCCTGCCTCACTATCTTCCTCTGAGGTCCATGAGCTACAGCTCATGTTTTATCATACATTTCCTGATTTTTAAAAGTGAACCTGAGTAGATTTCTGTTACTCACAAACCAAATAACTTTAACCCATACACACAACCAGGGATGTTAAGTGGGAAAATAAAGAATAAATATTAAAATTAAAGGAAGATAATGTAATAAAGCTACACTTACATTACTTACATTAATATAACAACTTCTGTTTAATTTGGAAAACTTTACAGTCTGAATCTAAACAGCAAAGGACTTCAGACATTTTCATCTTCAGCAGGTATCAAACGTAGAAGTAATTTGTTACCTGCCCACAGAGACACACCTGAGGACTAAAACTATGCACAAAGAGATGTTTGCAAAGTTTTAAAGGTGGTTAACATTCTGCAAAGTGAACAAAAACCAAGGGACTTTATTGTATCTAATTGGAGTTATAACCACGTTTGGAATTTGAATTCTGAGGGCTTCCCTGGTGGCTGAGAGATTAAAGCATCTGCCTCCAATGCGGGAGACCCGGGTTTGATCCCTGGGTCGGGAAGATCCCCTGGAGAAGGAAATGGCAATCCACTCCAGTATTCTTGCCTGGAGAATCCCATGGATGGAGAAGCTGCAAACCCAGAGTATGGAAATTATTTTCATTTAGTGTAAAGCACTTATATAATGTGCAATCTACCATTCCAACAGAAAATGCACTGGTTCTAGAAGAATATGAGATGTCGAACTAATCAAGCAGATAATCTAAGCTGAGTCCTTAGGAGGGAAAAAAAAATCTACAGGTTTTTTTTTTTTTTTTTAATATGGACCATTTTAAAAATCTTTGTTGACTTTTTAAAATAATATTGCTTCTGTTTTATATCTTGGTTATTGGGCCACAAGGCATGTGGGATCTCAGCTCCTTAATTTGGGGTTGAACTGCACCCCGTGCATTGGCAGGTGAAGTTTTAACCACTGTACCATCAAAGAAGTCTTGTGATTCTATAGTTTTGCTGAGAGTTTCTTTATTGCTTAGTGAGACACAATCACATCGCATGGAATTGGCAGATTTCCATGAATTTCACTCAAGTTAACTTCATGGTTTAAATTCTATTGTAGGACTATAGTCTTTCTAAAATAATTATTTTAGTATTTTATATGTGATGTATGTTTTGTTTTGTATTTTGTTCTTTTCAAGTGCATCTAATATAAACGAGAATTGTCTGGGTAGATCCAACACATAATTTCCCTTTAAAATGTTGATTCTCAAAAAGCAGATATCCCAAAAAGTACTCTTACACAGTGACCTTTATTAGAGATTATTCTTATCTGTTGTCTTCATACTACATATGTAAAACTTTTCTGCTTTCAATTTTAAGAATCCATGAGAATAATACAATCAACTAGTTCAGACTGATGCCCTGCTAGCCCTAGAGGGGAAATTTGTCCATAGGCTTGATTCAGTATTTATTAATCAGGAAAAATCTATGTATAAAGCAGGATGCAAAGAAATATTCTTGTAAATGTTAAAACACTTTTAATTATTAAAATTTGTGTATCTCTATGATTTTGCTTACTCATTGTCTGATAGCAACAATTGCTTCTCATTAGTTGGCATTACTGTTGTAATGCTTGAGGCTATTCACAGCCCATCTGCACACAGGAATAACATTGCAGCTCTCAACTGATGGCAAAAAATAGGATGCATTCCATTTTGAACACATCTAGTTCATCCAAATTGAATAGACTCTCTAACTCTAATGCTAAAGATCTTTTCAAAACTTCATGCTGGCTTCATTAACAGTTAATATTTTCCCAAAGCATCAATCTTAGTTAGAGGCTTGGTGAAGGCAGGAATGAATAAACAGTAAGATTTTTTTTCTTTTCTTTTTTTTTTTTTTTTCTAACAATAAGGGCCAAGTATCACATGTATCAGGCTAAAGAATTCTTTCTTTGATAAACAAAATAGTTGTATATGCATATACAATAGATGATAGAATGGTATATCAACAAAAGAGTTGGGAGATGTCCTAATTGAAAGATAAGTTAAATGAGGAGAGTGGGCTGTGGAAGCTAATATTATATTGCCTTTTAAACCAGGCAAGTGAGGTATGGAAGAGAGAAGAAGAAGTCCATTTCTCTTTATAAAAGACCAAAAGGGAAAAAAAATCAGAGTCGCTCAGGCTTGTCTCACCCTTTGCCGTCTTATGGACTGTAGCCAAGCAGGCTCCTCTGTCCATGGAATTTTGCAGGCAGGGATACTGGAACGGGTTGCCATTTCCTTCTCTGGGGGTCTTCCGAACCCAGGGATCGAACTCAGGCTCCCTGCATTGTGGGCAGACTCTTTACCGTCTGAGCTATCAGGGAAACCTATAAAAGACCAAAGAAGACGACTTAGTCCTCAGCTGAGGAACTGGAACAAAACTAACTCTAAATAAATGCTAGATGAAGGAATGCATAAATGAGGAATGGAAAAAAAGGAATAAATATATGAGTGCACTTTCCTAGTCCATCAGCTAAAAGAAGTGTTTAAGCACTGCATTTCATCTGTACTGAGTGACAAAAGTTTTCATGAAGTTGAACACAAGTTGGCAATGGAAGTTAAATACTTTTTATCAGTTTATTATATTTTATCAGCATTTTTCAAGCACTTGTTTTAACATTGTGTGATGAGTGTAAATGAAAACAACACTTCTTCCCTTTGAAGAAATTTTTTATTTTTCTAAATATACTCTGCAATTATATACAGTTATCATTGAAGTAATCAAAGAGAAAGGAGTATATACTCAGAAAGTGAGTTGAGAAATATGGAAACACTGAAGTAGCTAAATTTGCATTCTAAGCAAATTTGTTTTCAAGTTTTTCATTAACTTTTATATACATTTTTTCTATTATAAAAGTAATGTGCATTTTATTTAGAAATATTTCATAAGGTAGACAATGAAGCAAATAAATGCTCATAATCTTTCCCAATCCATTTATCTTAACAAATACGTATACTGACTTTTAAAATACTCATGCTTAGGAAGAATACCACAGCAATTAACACTTATAATACTCAAAAAAATTCAGTAATGTTTCCTAAACGACTAGTTAAATTTGATGTAGCCAAATGATAAAATGCAAGGCAACTATTAAAAGGATATTTTAAAAGCATATACAGCATCTTTGCAAGATCCAGATAATAAACTCACATTATGCTTCCAGGGTCATACATTTATATCTGTATTTGTTGCTTGTTTGGTGTTTAGTCACTACATCATATCCGACTCTTGTAATCCCATGGACTGTAGCCTGCCAGGCTCCTCTGTCCATGGTATTCTCCAAGCAAGAATACTGGAATGGGTTGCCATTTCCTCCTCCAGGGGAACTTCCTGACCCAGGAATTGAACTCGGGTCTCCTACATCACAGGCAGGTGATTTACCAACTGAGCTATGAGGAAAGCCCATCTGTATATTAGATAGGTAGATAGATAATACCTAAGTATTAGACTGAAGAGTCACCACAACATAGATAATAACTTACTAGAAATAAAAGAACATGCTCAAACCAAAAATTCAGAGAATGAATAAAAAGGAAAGATTAGCACTGTTGGTTGAGATTTGAATTAGTGGTCTGGGAAATCAAGTAGAAGAGTATCTCAAAACACAGAGGAAAAATATAAAGAGATGAAGATCATGAAATGGAGGGGGAAAAAAAGAGGAAGAACAGATACAGAAGACATAACATGTGAATAATATGATTTCAGAAGAAGAAATAAAGAACAGATGGAGGAAGGACTATAATTAGACAAATAAAAAAATTAATTCTCCTGGTGTGAAGAAAATTAGAGTGCAAATTAAAATTGTTCACTGCATTCCAGGCAGGATTGGTGGAACACAGACCTGGGTATATCGTGGCAAAATTACTAAAATACAAAGTACGAGGAAAAATGCTCTTGTCTGCTATTCAGAAGGCTGAAGTTATATAGAAAATAAATAATGTTTTATCAGTGACATCAAATTGATCTCCATCCCAGGTAAGATAGCCTTCACTTGGTAGTGAAATACTGAAAAATATATAAGCTTCGTAAACCTTATTATTCTCATATTTAATATTCAAAGCTAAAATTCTTATCAAGCAAATCAGATCAGGAGTCTCAGTGGAAAGGTAGTGGAAGAAGAGAAACTATGCATTAGTGAGTAGTGGGTAAGGATGGTAACTAACTATATACAATAAGTCCTAGTTACAGTTTCTTGATATAAAAGGTACAAACTGCTGTACAAGAACTAAAAGTACTAAACAATTATAGCAAAATGGGGATGGAGTAGAAAAGGAAATAAACTACTTCCCACAGTTTTCTCTCTTTGTAGGGATGTATGTAGGAAAGTAAAAAAAAAAATTCAGTCTTTTTTTTTTTTTCCTGTAGGAAGGGAAAAAATATATAAGATGAGAGACTTTGTATGGATAAATGGTGGTTTTTATACACTGACTGAAGAAAAACATTTTTTCAGGAGTGTTAAAGAAATATAATCACATTTGGAAAGCAATGAAGCCAAATCTGTTATTATTTATAGCAAGTGTGAATGGTTGATATTTGTATTGAATGGAGAGTCCTACCTGACATCCTGTGTTATCTGCATATCTATTAAAAAGGGGAGGAGAAAACAAAAGTAAAAATTTAATTAAAACTCACTTAGAGAAACCTCAGGGAGCTATTTTAATTGTGGTCCTGATAAAGAATATTTGTTAAGACATTTCTTAGAGCTCTTGGTCCCTCAAGTTCAGTTCAGTCACTCAGTTGTATCCAATTCTTTGCAACCCCATAGACTTTGGCATGCCAGGCCTCTCTGTCCATCCCCAACTCCCGGAGCTTGCTCAAACTCAATGTCCATTGAGTCAGTGATGCCATCCAGCCATCTCATTCCCTGTCATCACCTTCTCCTCCTGACTTCAATCTTCAGGGTCTTTTCAGATGAGTCAGTTCTTTCCATCAGGTGGCCAAAGGATTGGAGCTTGAGCTTCAGTCCTCCCATTGGATATTCAGGACTGATTTCCTTTAGGATGGACCGGTTGGATCTCCTTGCAGTCCAAGGGACTCTGAAGGGTCTTTTCCAACACCATAGTTCAAAAGCACCAATCCTTCAGTGCTCAGCTTTCTCTATAGTACAACTCTCACATCCATACATGACTACTGGAAAAACCATAGCTTTGACTCGATGGACCTTTGTTGGCAAAATAATTTCTCTGCTTTTTTAATATGTGTCTAGGTTGGTCATAGCTTTTCTTCCAAGGGACAAGTGTCTTAATTTCATGGCTACAATCACCATCTGAAATGATTTTCAGTTCAGTTTAGTTCAGTCGCTCAGTTGTGTCCGACTCTATGCTGCCCCATGAATTACAGCACTCCAGGCCTCCCTGTCCATAACCAACTCCCGGAATTCACTCAGACTCACCTTCATGGAGTCAGTGATGCCATCCAGCCATCTCATTCTCTGTCATCCCCTTCTCTTCCTGCCCCCAATCCCTCCCAGCATCAGAGTCTTCTCCAATGAGTCAACTCTTTGCATGAGGTGGCCAAAGTACCGCAGTTTCAGCTTTAGCATCATTCCTTCCAAAGAAATCCCAGGGCTGATCTCCTTCAGAATGGACTGGTTGTATCTCTTTGCAGTCCAAGGGACTCTCAAGAGTCTTTTCCAGCACCACAGTTCAAAAGCATCAGTTCCTCAGTGCTCAGCTTTCTTCACAGTCCAACTCTCATATCCATACATGACCACTGGAAAAACCATAGCCTTACTGCTGCTAAGTCACTTCAGTCATGTCCGACTCTGTGCGACCCCAGAGGTGGCAGCCCACCAGGGTCCCCCGTCCCTGGGATTCTCCAGGCAAGAACACTGGAGGGGGTTGCCATTTGCTTCTCCAATGCGTGAAAGTGAAGTCGCTCAGTCTTGTCCGACTCTTTGCAATCCCATGGACTGCAGCTTACCAGGCTCCTCCATCAATGGGATTTTCCAGGCAAGAGTACTGGAGTGGGTTGCCAGTGCCTTCTTTGACTAGACAGACTTTTGTTGGCAAAGTAATGTCTCTGCTTTTCAATACGCTATCTAGGTTGGTCATAACTTTCCTTCCAAGGATAAAGTGTCTTTTAATTCCATGGCTGCAGTCACCATCTGCAGTGATTTTGGAGCATGCAGTGATATTTGGAGTCAAAATTAAGTCTGACACTGTTTCCACTGTTTCCCCATCTATTTCCCATGAAAGTGATGGGACCAGATGCCATGATCTTCATTTTCTGAATCTTGAGCTTTAAGCCAACTTTTTCCCTCTCCACTTTCACTTTCATCAAGAGGCTTTTTAGTTCCTCTTCACTTTCTGCCATAAGGGTGGTGTCATCTGCATATCTGAGGTTATTGGTATTTCTCCTGGCAATCTTGATTCCAGCTTGTGTTTCTTTCAGCCCAGCGTTTCTCATGATGTACTCTGCATATAAGTTAAATAAGCAGGGTGACAATATACAGCCTTGACGTATTCGTTTTCCTATTTGGAACCAGTCTGTTGGTCCATGTCCAGTTCTAACTGTTGCTTCCTGACCTGCATATAGGTTTCTCAAGAGGCAGGTCAGGTGGTCTGGTATTCCCATCTCTTTCAGAATTTTCCACACAGTCAAAGGCTTTGATGTGCAGAAGCTTTTAATTTTAACTAGGTCCCATTTGTTTATTTTTGCTTTTATTTCCATTTCTCTGCTCAGAAATTTCTAATAGATAAACTAGTAGATAAATTGTTTGCTGCTAAATATTGTCTTGCTGCTGCTGCTGCTAAGTCACTTCAGTCGTGTCCGACTCTGTGTGACCCCATAGACGGCAGCCCACCAGGCTCCCCCATCCCTGGGATTCTCCAGGCAAGAATACTGGAGTGGGTTGCCATTTCCTTCTCCAATGCATGAAAGAGAAAAGTGAAAGTGAAGTCGCTCAGTCTGTCC
>SJYX01005351.1:12656-44755 GCA_006410675.1 Oreotragus oreotragus
TTCATCAGGCACTCTATCTATCAGATCTAGGCCCTTAAATCTATTTCTCACTTCCACTGTATAATCATAAGGGATTTGATTTAGGTCATACCTGAACGGTCTAGAGGTTTTCCCTAATTTCTTCAATTTAAGTCTGAATTTGATAATAAAGAGTTCCTGATCTGAGCCACAGTCAGCTCCTGGTCTTGTTTTTGTTGACTGTATAGCGCTTCTCCATATTTGGCTACAAAGAATATAATCAATCTGAGTTTGGTGTTGACCATCTGGTGATGTCCATGTGTAGAGTCTTCTCTTGTGTTGCTGGAAGAGGGTGTTTGCTACGACCAGTGCATTTTCTTGGCAAACTCTATTAGTCTTTGTTCTGCTTCATTCCGTATTTCAAGGCTAAATTTGCCTGTTACTCCAGGTGTTTCTTGATTTCCTACTTTAGCATTCCAGTCCCCTATAATGAAAAGGATATCTTTTTTCGGTGTTAGCTCTAAAAGTTCTTGTTGGTCTTTATAGAACCATCCAACTTCAGCTTCTTCAGCATTACTGATTGGGGCATAGACTTGGATTACTCTGATATTGAATAGTTTGCCTTGGAAAAGAGCAGAGATTATTTTGTCGTTTTTGAGATCACCTCCAAGTACTGCATTTTGGACTCTCTTGTTGACCATGATGGCTACTCCATTCCTTCCAAGGGATTCGGGCCTGCAGTAGTAGATGTAATGGTCATCTGAGTTAAATTCACCCATTCCAGTCCATTTTAGTTCACTGATTCCTAGAATGTCAACGTTCACTCTTGCCATCTCCTGTTTGACCACTTCCATTCATGGACCTGACATTCCAGGTTCCTATGCAATATTGCTCTTTACAGCATTGGACCTTGCTTCTATCACCAGTCACATCCACAGCTGGGTATTGCTTTAACTTTGGCTCCATCCCTTCATTCTTTCTGGAGTTATTTCTCCACTGATCTCCAGTAGCATATTGGGCACCTACCCACCTGGGGAGTTCCTCTTTCAGTATCCTATCATTTTGCCTTTTCATACTGTTCATGGGGTTCTCAAGGCAAGAATACTGAAGTGGTTTGCCATTCCCTTCTCCAGTGGACCACATTCTGTCTGACTTCTCCATAATGATTCGCCCGTCCTGGGTGGCCCCATGGGCATGGCTTGGTATCATTGAGTTAGACAAGGCTGTGATGCTAGTGTGATTAGATTGACTAGTTTTCTATGATTATGGTTTCAATGTGTCTGTCCTCTGATGCCTGCTAGTGTGATTAGATTGACTAGTTTTCTATGATTATGGTTTCAGTGTGTCTGTCCTCTGATGCCCTCTTGCAACACCTATGGTCTTGGTTTTCTCTTACCTTGGATATGGGGAATCTCTTCTTGGCTGCTCCAGCAAAGTACAGCTGTTGCCCTTTACCTTGGATGAGAGCTATCTCCTCACCACCGCCCCTCCTGACCTTGAACATGGAGTAGCTCCTCTAGGCCCTCCTGTGCCCGTGCAGCCACCATTCCGTGGACGTTGGGTAACTCCTCCTGGCCACTGCCCCTGGCCCTGGAGGTGGGGTAGCTCCTCTCAGCTGCTCCTTCTCTGTTGCAACCTGAAAATAAAGTGTCACTGTTTCCACTGTTTCCCATCTATTTGCCATGGTTTTTCCAGCAGTCATATATGCATGTGAGAGCTGGACTATAAAGAAAACTGAACACCAAAGAATTGATGCTTTTGAACTGTGGTGTTGGAGAAGACTCCTGATAGTCACTTGGACTGTAAGGAGATTCAGCCAGTCCATCCTCATGGAAATCATTCCTGAATATTCATTTGAAGGACTGATGCTGAAACTGAAACTCCAATATGTTGGCCACTTGATGTGAAGAACTGACTCATTGGAAAAGACCCTGATGCTTGGGAAAGATTGAAGGTGGGAGGAGAAGGGGAGGATAGAGAATGAGATGGTTGGATGACATCACCAACTCAATGGATGTGTTTGAGTAAACTCTGGGAGTTGGTGATGAACAGGGAGGCCTGGTGTGCTCCAGTCCACGGGGTCACAAATAGATGGTTACGACTGAGTGACCGAAATGAACTGAACTGATATACCATCTAAATTAATTAAAAAAAAGAAAATTCAAGAACAGAAATTCTGAGTTATCTTTCAAAAATGTCCTGTGCAAGGATCTCACTCTTCCTATAGAAAAGGATCACAGATGTCCCTTCTCATATAGAAATCAAAGAAAGCATCACAGGGAGGAACCCAATTTTGACTCCATTTTGGAAACTGTTTCTTTGACTTGCTTTTGTTATTATTATCATACTCACCGCTTGCCTGGAGTACCTGGCTGCTCTGCTTGACAGTGAACTAAAGTGCTCTTGCTCAGCTCCTGAAGAGAGAGTTTGTCCCTGCCCACCTGTGAATAGAAGAGATTAACATACTCCTCCTGAAGACTGGACATTGCCTCGGAGATGTTTTGCAAGACTGAAGACTCTTTCACTTGACTTCCTCACTGCATCTGCTTTTCTGTTATGCCTTTTGGCTTTAGTTCCTCATTGCCTCTTTCTCTCTGATCTATGAAAGAACCTGGCATCCAAACCCCCAAAAGATGGTTATTTGAAGCGCTAGCCTGACATTTTCTCGGTCAGCTGGCTCCCCAATCAAAGTCTCTTCCTTGCCTCAAAACGTCATCTCTCTGAACCATTGGCCTATTGTGTGGTAAGCAGAGAGAGTTTGGACTCAGTGACTAAAGCTCTTGTTTCATTATTTCCACAATAAATAAAAAAGGAAAAAGAAAAAAAGGTCTAAAGAGGAACTTTAGTCTAATTTGTTTGACCAAAGTATATATGTTTCTGTAGATTCCATTTAACTAAGTAATTATTGATTCAACAAAGTGTTATTGAGTGACAGTTATGTGCATAGCACTGTGATTGTTTTGGCAGGAACGGAGTTGACAATAAATGCTTCTTAAGAAATGTACACACACACTCGCTGCTACTGCTGCTAAGTCACTTTACTTGTGTCTGACTCTTGGTGACCTCATAGACTGCAGCCCACCAGGCTCCTCTGTCGATGGGATTATTCAGGCAAGAGAACTGGTTGCCACACACTCGCTAACACACTATAATTCTGTAAAATAGGTACTTAAAACGTTGGTAGCTATGTGCAAGCTATTTAATGAGTAAGTTAAAATNTTTATTTGTGTCTGACTCTTGGTGACCTCATAGACTGCAGCCCACCAGGCTCCTCTGTCGATGGGATTATTCAGGCAAGAGAACTGGTTGCCACACACTCGCTAACACACTATAATTCTGTAAAATAGGTACTTAAAACGTTGGTAGCTATGTGCAAGCTATTTAATGAGTAAGTTAAAATCTCAGATTTCAATTTTTGATAAACTATTCTTGCTGGATCCCAGCTCCAGCAGCCACGGAATCAGCCTGAAAGGGTGAGTGGTGTTGGCGGACAATGATGTAGCCTCTGACTCCAGGTTTGGGACTACTTGTTAATTTCAAGCTTCAGGATTTTTTTATACTTTGACAAAAGCATTAGGTCAGAGGTTTGACATTTTTAGTTTCCCCCACCCAGATTTATTGTCTCCAGAAATCCTTGTTGCCCTACAGAGTTCCTGGTTCATCTGTTCTCTCAGAATCTGCTTTACTATCTATTATCTAATTCCTCTTATGTGTCCTATACTTAACTTGAGATTACATTGTAACTCATGCTACATTCCTCAGTTTATTTCTTATCTTTCTAAATCCTGTTTGCCCCTAGCATCTTAAGATCACTATCTCCTAAAAAGGCTTCTAGCTGTTCTTAAATATTCCTAAACCCTAAGCTCAGGAAACTTCTTTTGCCATAAACATTCCCTTCACAAACAGACCTCAGATAACAATCCTTCCCACTGCCTCAAGCTGCAGCCTATGTACTCATCCTGAAAATTTTTTGTAAAGATCCTTGAACAAATGTCAATGGTTACTTTATAGATTATTTTCTGTGCACAACTGCAGAAGGCTTTGTGCTTTCTCATGCTTCTCTCAAGAACAATAAGCACCTTAATATTCTTTCCAGCCAACTCAACCAAAGAAAGGAAAGAAAAAGTCAGAATCACAGAGTCTAACTCCTTCATCCTGGGGCTGTGCCTGTGGGATGAGGAGAGGGGGTTGAGGCCGTGCCTCCATTTTGTCAGTAATGCCTAATGTGCTCCTGACATATTCTGATATTTTCAGATCTGAACATTGAGATAACTCCTTTTAACAAAACAGTTTAGTAGTTATTGGTTTTAGCTAAAGTAATGAATTAAACTCAGAACTCTGAATTGTAGAGTTTGGTATTTTTTTCTAATAAAACATTTTCAAAAGATATAATACACTTTCTAGTAGCAGTGAACTCTTAATTTGTGTAAACTTTCACTTCTAGAAGTAATGCCAAGAGGAAGGAAAACATTCATGATAGTTTATTTTTTCAGAGTAATACCAACTTAGATATTGTAATATCTCCAAATTCAGAACATGTCTTCCAGTTAATATGTTTGCAACATTAATCTCAATTTCCCCACCCCTTTTTAGCATTATATAAAATAACAATACATCCATCTTCTTGGCTTTAGTAGAGTTGCTGTATCTGGTGACCAACATTTATGTATTTAACTTCTACATTTAAGAGCAAGGTTTTCACTCAAGTGTAGTCTCTAAAATTTGGTTAGAGAGTACAGAGTCAACTGTTAACAGCTGTCTGATTTTTTTATGATTTTTCAAGCAGAATAATGATATAGTAGTCACATGTGCTAGCTGAAAATTTGGAAAGACTCTTACATTTTTATATTAAATAAATTTAAGAGAAAAAGATAAAATTGACTCAGAAGTAATTCTTAAAATTGAAAAGTGGGAAAAAGACTACATGAGGGGGAAGTGTGTAAGTAACTATGATATTTTAACTAAATATACAGAAATGTTGGTTTTATTCTAGTAAATTTACATAACATATAATGAATACAAAATGTTCAGAGCACTTTTATCTGCTGGGTGAAATAAATTTAATAGATCCTTGAAAAATTTCAAGTTATTAATATCTTCTAGTTGAAAATTTCACTGCATATTCATACCTCATGAATTGATAATGATTCATCAGCTTGTAAATGTCTCACTTTTTGTACAAAGTTTGTCAGAAGGGTTAGAAAATAAGAAGCAATTTGGGAAAAAAAAACTGGTTTAAATATTTCAATAGAATAAAATAAGCCCTAATTTAATATGTACATTTATGTATACAAGAAGCACTGTTGTTTGAGGGTTTTTGCAACTTTTTTTTTCTGTTGAAAACATATATTGTCTGACATATCAAGATATATATTTTATAAAATATCTGGCTATTCTATTTGATGTCCTGGAAGCTTTAAAGTTTGCTTTATTTTTTAGCTTAAATCTTTTTTTTTTTTAAAGAAAATAACTACAATCCTCCTATCTCTATAGGGAAAGTGTCAATGAAGTGCAAATCTGAACTTCTGAAAATGATATTATCTGTCTAAAAAGCATTATCAGAGGTGATTCCCTCCACAGAGTTCATAAAAGATGACAGAAACCACAGGAGGGTTGATAGATTAGTAAAATATTATTTGTTATCTGTATACNCTGTCTCTTATACACATCTAGATGTGTATAAGAGACAGAATCTGAACTTCTGAAAATGATATTATCTGCCTAAAAAGCATTATCAGAGGTGATTCCCTCCACAGAGTTCATAAAAGATGACAGAAACCACAGGAGGGTTGATAGATTAGTAAAATATTATTTGTTATCTGTATACGTGTTCATCATTGAATCATGCTATACCAAGACTGTTAATGTTATTTTATCCCTTAACAAAATCGATGATGATAAGAGTCAAATAATTTTGGACCCAAAAGACTCCCTCACCATAAGACTGCCCTCCTACTAATACACATTGAAAACATATTTTAAATTGGTTTAAGTAGAGATGTAAGATAGTTAATATACACCATGGAGCCAGGCATATAATTCTCAATAATTCTTTGTATAATTAGATAATTTATTCACTTCTATTTGAAATTATCTTTAGCATATTCTAGGACTTCCTTCGGAGAAGGCAGTGGCACCCCACTCCAGTACTCTTGCCTGGAGAGTCCCATAGATGGAGGAGCCTGGTGGGCTGCAGTCCATGGGGTCGCGAAGAATCCGGCACGATTGAGCGACTTCACTTTCACGCATTGGAGAAGGAAATGGCAACCCACTCCAGTGTTCTTGCCTGGAGAATCCCAGGGACGGGGGAGCCTGGCGGGCTGCCGTCTATGGGGTCGCACAGTCGGACATGACTGAAGCAACTTAGCAGCAGCAACAGCAGCAGGGCTTCCTTGGTAGTTCAGCTTATAAAGAATCCACCAGTAATGCAGGATACACCAGTTTCATTCATGGGTTGGGAAGATATCCTTTAGAAGGGATAGGGTTCCCACTCCAATATTCTTGGGCTTCCCTGTGGCTCAGATGGTAAAGAATCCACCCGCAATGTAGGAGACCCAGGTTCAATCCCAGGGTTGGGAAGAGTCAGACACAACTGAATGACTAAACACCACACAGTTTATAATAATCACAAGAAAAAGAACCATGATAATGTTCGTTTTCATTACAAGCTTTTTAAAAAGCAAAGTGTTAATCAGTTGTTTCTGACTCTTTGCATCTCCGTGGACTGTAGCCAGCCAGGCTCCTCTGTCCATAGGATTTTCCAGGCAAGAACACTGGAATGGGTTGCCATTTCCTTTCCCAGGGGATCGTCCCAATCCAAGGATTTAACCTGAGTCTCCTGCATTACAGGCAGATTCTTTAACTTCTGAGCCATAAGGGAAACCCTTTAAAAAGCAAATATAAAGAAACCATAATGTAAAATCAATTATATATTTTAAATTATCTGACCACTCTTCTATAACTCTTCTACAATTTTGTATGAATGATACAGTGTAGATCATATTATGTTAAGTGAGGAAAGAGAGGGAGAGCAAGGGTAGAGAGAGCATATTTTCTTAAGATAAAAAGGAGAGTGTAGATATGGCAGAGGCACTGATGGTTTCCTATCCATTATTTGGTCCCTGTTTCTTCCTTTTTTGGGGGAACATTTACTTCTAGCTTTATAATACTTGTCTATAATAAATATTTAATTCAGTTATATATGTTGAATTAATGTTTCAGACTAGGGATGATCATTGGGCTAAATTTATTATTTTCAAACTGTAACATGAATTGGATTTACCAAGGGAACTTGCTAATATATATATTGCTGAGTCCCATCCTCAGTGTTCCTAATTCAGTTCATCAGAAGTGGAGCCTGAGAGCTTCCATTTTGAACTAGTTCCTCAAAAGATGCTAAAGAGAATACAATTTAAAAACCTTTAGTCTAAGCCAATAATAGTAATTCCTAGTGCTATGCAGATAGATAGTAGAAATCTAAATATTCACGCATAATGGTTTATGACTGCTGTCCATTCTAACTAATAATTTTCTGTTCTAACTGATAGTTAACCAAGGTGGCTTTAAAATAATCAAATATCACTCCACAATAATTCATCTGTTTCTTTATTGGCTTAGAAAAGTACATGGGATCCAGTTCTGTCTAATAGCAATGAGAAGAGTTCTACTGACTACTTCTGTGCATGCATTTGCATGCTCAGTCTTGTCTGACTCTTTTTATTCTACAATTTTGTATGAATGATACAGTGTAGATCATATTATGTTAAGTGAGGAAAGAGAGGGAGAGCAAGGGTAGAGAGAGCATATTTTCTTAAGATAAAAAGGAGAGTGTAGATATGGCAGAGGCACTGATGGTTTCCTATCCATTATTTGGTCCCTGTTTCTTCCTTTTTTGGGGGAACATTTACTTCTAGCTTTATAATACTTGTCTATAATAAATATTTAATTCAGTTATATATGTTGAATTAATGTTTCAGACTAGGGATGATCATTGGGCTAAATTTATTATTTTCAAACTGTAACATGAATTGGATTTACCAAGGGAACTTGCTAATATATATATTGCTGAGTCCCATCCTCAGTGTTCCTAATTCAGTTCATCAGAAGTGGAGCCTGAGAGCTTCCATTTTGAACTAGTTCCTCAAAAGATGCTAAAGAGAATACAATTTAAAAACCTTTAGTCTAAGCCAATAATAGTAATTCCTAGTGCTATGCAGATAGATAGTAGAAATCTAAATATTCACACATAATGGTTTATGACTGCTGTCCATTCTAACTAATAATTTTCTGTTCTAACTGATAGTTAACCAAGGTGGCTTTAAAATAATCAAATATCACTCCACAATAATTCATCTGTTTCTTTATTGGCTTAGAAAAGTACATGGGATCCAGTTCTGTCTAATAGCAATGAGAAGAGTTCTACTGACTACTTCTGTGCATGCATTTGCATGCTCAGTCTTGTCTGACTCTTTTTGACCCCGTGAACTCCAGCCTGCCAGGCTCCTCTGTCCATGGGATTTCCCAGGCAAGAATATTGGAGTGGGTAGCCATTTCTTCGTCCAGAGGATCGTCCTAACCCAGGGACTGAACCCAAGTCTCCTGAATCTCCAACATTGGCAGGCAGATTCTTTATCACTGAGCCATGGATTATCTTACTGATAACTTTTGGAAAATACTTTCTTATTTTTGGAAATAATGCCTGGGAGGAAAGGCATTTCTGGATCTGGGTCTAGTCTTCCATGTGCATGTAAAAAGCTACCTTTGGATCAAAAGGGGAGTTAGTTTAAGAGGATAAACTGCTAACTACTGCAAAAAGCTGAGCAGAGACATGAAAGGGATCTGGAACTTTGCTGATGTTGTTGAGCACTCTATTGGGGGAATCACATAGCCTTCATATTTTTTGTTACATGAGCTCATGTTACATGAGCTTATTTTTTTAAGCTCCTCTTCATAGAGTTATTCTTTTCCTGGTAGCCAGAATAATCCTAAATGATGTACTGGATTATTCAAATAGCATAGTATGTTAAAAAGTACTCTNATTGAGCACTCTGTTGGGGGAATCACATAGCCTTCATATTTTTTGTTACATGAGCTTATTTTTTTAAGCTCCTCTTCATAGAGTTATTCTTTTCCTGGTAGCCAGAATAATCCTAAATGATGTACTGGATTATTCAAATAGCATAGTATGTTAAAAAGTACTCTGTCTCTTGATAAGAAAGCAAAATGTGAAGAAGCAAAAGGATGATAATTATAAATAAGACTAAAAGTCATTAGTATAAAATGATTGTATAGGAATTTCAATAGGAAAAAAATTCCACTTAGTCATTTAATGGTTGCAAATGCTGTGATTTACTTTATTTGTAGTTTCAAAAAAAATTCTAACAGAATATTAGATGTGGTCATGGTCTTTTTGAAAGAAACTCGATGAAATTTGTAAAATATTATTTTTTAATTTAAATCAGAGACTTTAATTTTCCAAAAATATCCTCTAATGCTAGTTATTTTGGGATAAGATAAATAAAGAAAAACATTATTTCTTGGAAATCTATTTTTTATATTTCATATTTTGAAAAATCAGTTACTTCTATTGCTAACATTTTAAAATATTGCTTAAAGATTCCTCTGTATTAGACTTTTATTTTTATTTTTCCCCCATTACTATTCATGCGTAGTTTTAGTATTTCTGTGCAGAAGGCATCAGGTTTTACACTGACTACAGTCTGTCATTGAAAGATGATCTTGACAGAATTAAAGAACAGATGCTGGGCTGACATGGAAACAATGGGACTTTTAAGATACAAGAACACCATTAAGCCCAGTTCATTGATGTACAGTACCCAAACTGCCATATTTTGTTCTGGATAGAAACAACTCCTTCATTCACAACCAATTGAAATGTATATATGGATCAAACATTTGGAGACCAAGCTTATATTTATATTTACTGCTATTAAAATTGATTGAAAAGCATGATTTTGAATCAACAAGCAAAGTGGGTAACTCCCCTGAATTCAGCACATTCATTTACCCAGTTATTGACCCAACTGGCTCTCTGGTGGCTGAGATGGTAAATAATCTGCTTGCAATGCAGGAGATGCAGGTTCAATCCCAGGTTCCCTGGATTGGGAAGATCCCCTGGAGAAGGGAATACTAGCCACTCCAGTATTCTTACCTGGAGAAGTCCATGGACAGCACAGCCTGATGGGCTACGGTTCATAGGGTAGCACAGTGTCAGACACGAGTGAGCAACTAACACTTTGACTTTAGACAAACATATCCTGCCTCGAAGGAATGGTCAAAATGCAACTTCTTCTCAAAAAGGCAATTATGGGAATAAACCAGGATATAAAAGATTCTTTTGCAACAGTCATTTTTCACATAGGCCATTCCCCTGGGGGAGGAGTGAGTGGTGAATGAGGCCATAGTGCACCTGGAAATGTTTCTGCCATGATTTTTTCTGCTTGGGCAGTAGAGTAAAATTTTGCCATCTGGTGTATGTGCAAGAAGAATGATTAATAAGTGGCCTGCTCTGCATCCCTAGCCAATACTTTGTAGTTTTCTGTCTCTTATTAGAGACTCTTAGGTTTTTAGTCAATCAAGAACATTACTGGTCTCATAGCAAAAGAAATCAGCAGTTCTTCAGATTTCTCCATGATACCCTTTTGGGGGGTATCATGTGTTTTTCTGGGTATGCTGCTGCTGCTGCTAAGTCACTTCAGTCGTGTCCAACTCTGTGAGACCCCATAGACGGCAGCCCACTAGGCTTCTCTGTCCCTGGGATTCTCCAAGCAAGAATACTGGAGTGGGTTGCCATTTCCTTCTCCAATGCATGAAAGTGAAATGTGAAAGTGAAGTCGCTCAGTCGTGTCTGACTCTTAGTGACCCTGTGGACTGCAGCCTACCAGGCTCCTCCATCCATGGGATTTTCCAGGCAAGAGTACTGGAGTGGGGTGCCATTGCCTTCTCCATTTCTGGGTATACAGGTGTTCAAAATTAGGGAAGGAGTGTGTCAAGGCTGTATATTATCACCTTGGGCTTATTTAACTTATATGAAGAGTACATCATGCAAAATGCCAGGCTATATGACTCACAAGCTGGCATCAAGATTGCTGGGAGAAAAATCAACAGCCTCAGATAGGCAAATGATACCATTTTAATGGGAGCAAGTGAAGAGGAACCAAAGAACCTCTTGATGAAGGTGAAAGAGGATAGTTAAAAATCTAGCTTAAAACTCAACATTCAAAAACTAAGATCATGTATCCTGTTCCATCACTTCATGGTAGGTAGATGGGGAAAAAGTGGAAACAGTGACATATTTTATTTTCTTGATCTTCAAAATCACTGCTGATAGTGGCTGCAGCCACTAAATTAAAAGAAGCTTGTTCCTCAGAAGAAAAGCTATGACATGTACACCCGTGGCTGATTCATGGCAATGTATGGCAAAATCACTACAATATTGTAATGTAATTTGCGTCCAATTAAAATGAATATATTTATTTAAAAAAATTTTAAAAATCTAATAAAAAAAAAAGCTGTGACAAACCTAGACATTGTATTAAAAAGCAGACACATCACTTTGTCGACAAAGGTCTGTCTAGTTAAAGCTATGGTTTTACTAGTAGTCATGTATGGATGTGAGAGTTGAACTATAAAGAAGGCTGAACACTGAAGAATTGATGCTTTTGAGCTGTCGTGCTGGAGAAGACTCTTGAGACTCCCTTGGACAGCAAGGAGATCAAACCAGTCAATCCTAAAGGAAATCAACCATGAATATTATTTGGAAGTACTGATGCTAAAGCTGAAGTTCCAATGCTTTGGCCACTTGAATGGAAGAGCATACTNGGAGAAGACTCTTGAGACTCCCTTGGACAGCAAGGAGATCAAACCAGTCAATCCTAAAGGAAATCAACCATGAATATTATTTGGAAGTACTGATGCTAAAGCTGAAGTTCCAATGCTTTGGCCACTTGAATGGAAGAGCATACTTGTTGGGACCTTGATGCTGGGAAAGACTGAGGGCAAGAGGAAAAGAGGGTGACAGTGGATGATATGGTTGGATGGCATCACTGACTCAATGGATATGAGTTTGAACAAGCTTGGGGAGATAGTGACGGACAAGGAAGCCTGGTGTACTGGAATTCATGGGGTTGCAAAGAGTCAGACTTGACTTAGCAACTGAACAATGATGGTAGTGTTCAATTTACTTATCATCACCAGAAAGTTCTAAATTATGTCATAAAATGGCATTAGTATAGTTAACTCCAAGACTGAAATTGTGTTCTTTCTTCTAATTCACACCTCAGAGTATTCCCAGGTACCATGTACATTCAAATTTAGCAGAGGTTTTGCAACAAAAGTGTCAACCACATAAAGATATGCATGATTTAAATTGATTTCTGAGAAAAAAATTAGAACCCCAAATATAATTTCCTTTCCTTAGTGAGAGTAAAAGTCCAAAGTAATTAACTACAAATTTAAAAAGTAAAGTCTGAAAATATTCCCCAGTTGTTCATTCTGCCCTGTATCAGCCAGAAGTGGATTCACTTACTTGAAGTCTGAGTAGTTTTGGTGTTCTTCCAGCATCAGCTCTCTCTAAACAGACTAAGTTCAGTTTCTTCAGGACTTTCAAATTTTGAATTAATCTAACCCAAAATTCACATTTGTTCTTTAATTTTTAAAGAGTATTAATAGTATTGTATCTTGTAACTGGGTAAATTAGATGCACAGTACAAACCCCTATCATAAATTTTAGAAATGCAAGTCACTCACTTCATAGTTACTAGAGTTTTTTTTTTTTTCCCCAACTTTCCTAGGCAAAAAATGATGTTCCTAGATGTAATTCTACAGGCAAACCATGTTCATCCTGCAGAAAAGCACAGGGAGCTCTTAGTGATTTATGTGGGAAGGATCAAGCCACAGTAGCTTTTTAGGGTCCAGCCTCACTGTTCAGCATATCACTGTTGTCCAGAGATTTTGATTTATGAACTGAAACTCATTGAGGAATAAATATCTTAAAAAAAAAAAAAAATGTTTATGACACTACAGTTACTATATTTAGTGTTTCCTTAGGGAAAAAAATTACCCTTGTATATTGTATTTGCTCTCTGAGTGTGGCCCCTGAGAGGCTCCTACTTTTTTTGCAAAGTTGAGTAATTTGTAATATGACCATTACAGTTACCAGGACTTACTCGGTATGCCTTCCTACCTGGCCAGCATATTCAAAATTTTTAAATTTCTATTTCTCATTGCTCCATGTGGCTGGTACCTTGAAGTGTACTTGGTCATTTCAGCCTCTTCTTTGAGATCTTGCCTTTTCTGTACCTGTTTTGTACCTTTATCCCACCCACTGCCATTCATTCTTTTCATTCATAGCAATACTAAAATAGCTACCCTCTATTTTAGCACATCTTTACAAGCAGTCAAACTCAAGAACATCTGTAGTGTTTTTTTTTTTTTTTAAACTTATTTTAGGCTTGTCCTTTAAAATTATGGCCTTACTTTTAAGAAAATCTCTTCTTAGTCTTCATTCCTCTGATGTATTTACTGTTCTCACACCACTCCTGTCCTGAGAGTTGTATTGATATATACATATATTTAAAACCAATCCAGTTACCATTTGAATACCTGAGCAAATCTGTCTGATAGAAACTGAGATTTCCCAACAGGTCTATGTAGTTGCTTATTCATGTTTTAGTGTAATAGCTTTCTCAAACGCTTTCTTTCCTCAAAGAAGACCAGGTACTGTATTCTTTACATCAGCATTCTTCGTGATGAGATATATGAACTCCACTCAAAATGCCTATAAATTGCATTAAACCATTATGGATAATCAATCCCATGTCACCTGAGCTAATTTAGGTGAAAACCTAAATAAAGTGACTCACATGTCTACCACAAACTTTGATATCCATTTGTTATTTTGGTCACTAAGTGCCAGTCTTTGTACTTCTCAAAGTCATAGAAAAAGACCAAGGTGCTATGGTTTTAGAACACAAATAAAATAAATATACTTTTCTTTTTCTATTCTTAATTTAGAATCACTTAAGGAGCAATTTCTAGGAGGCAAATAAAATTCACTTTGTCAGCTGTGATACTGATAAAGCTGTTTGGACAGCATATCTTTATTGTATGTCATAAATAAAAAGAACTTGCTAATGCCAAGTATTTCTCTGCAGTCTAAATCCTAGAACTTCCCATACAAAGCACTAGTCAAGAATTGTCTCATACCTGGGATGGAAGGAAGAAAGAGGATAGATGTTATCACTTATATGGGGAATCTAGAAATAAAATGAATGAATATAACAAAACAGATTCAGGCTTACATGAATGGAGAGAACTCTAGTGGCTGTCTCTTATACACATCTAGATGTGTATAAGAGACAGACCCTGTGGACTGCAGCCTACCAGGCTCCTCCGNGAGGATAGATGTTATCACTTATATGGGGAATCTAGAAATAAAATGAATGAATATAACAAAACAGATTCAGGCTTACATGAATGGAGAGAACTCTAGTGGTTACCAATAGGGAGAGGAAAGCAGGGAGAGGCAAGATAAGGGTAGTAGATTAAGAGGTACAAACTACTATGTATAAAATGAACAAGCTATGTTTATTGGTTACATTGTACAACATAGGGAATATAGCCAATATTTTATAATAACTATAAATGTAGTTATTATATATATATAACTTTTAGTTATATGTATATAGTATCTATTTTAAAATTTTGAATCACTATGTTATATACCTGAAACTAATATAATATTGTAAATCAACTATTCCTTAATAAAAAATTAAAAATAAAGATGAGCATTACCAAGTGTTGGCAAGTATACAGATCTGAAATTCTTACACATTGGTGGGGTATGTAAAGTTGTACTTTAGAATAATTAGTTTGTTACAAACTCAGTATACTGTTAACATACAAAGCAGTCATTCCATTCCCAGTTATTGATCTAGGGGAAAAGGTAACCAGTACCCAGAAGAGACTCATATAGCACCAGGAACTGGAATAGCTCACCGCTCATCAACTCATGAAAGATAAACAATCCAGTGTATAATTATAGTAAACAGAACAGAGTATAGATACACACTGTCTGCTAAAACTTGCTGCTACCATGTTGAGCAAAAAAAGACAGACCCCAAAATGTTGATATAGCATGGTGTCCCATGGGGTGGGGGGGCAGGGGGGTTCTGAAAGTGAAAATTCAAACTGTCACACCACACAGCAGACTAGTTGACCCCTGGAGATGGCTCAGGGCTGATTGATTGCAAGGAAGCATGGGGGAACTTTCTGGNCCCAAAATGTTGATATAGCATGGTGTCCCATGGGGTGGGGGGGCAGGGGGGTTCTGAAAGTGAAAATTCAAACTGTCACACCACACAGCAGACTAGTTGACCCCTGGAGATGGCTCAGGGCTGATTGATTGCAAGGAAGCATGGGGGAACTTTCTGGAAGCATTCTACATCTTGGTAAAGGTGATGGATACCCAAGAATATACAAGTATGTTTTCTTTGAATTGTATACTAAATTGGTGAATTTTACTGTATGTAAACTAGGTCTCAATAGAGCTGTTTTGATTTGATTAGTAACTCGATATTTTGATAAAATACATGCCAATTCAGGTTTTCAACTCTTTCCTTTTAATATTCTTCCTTTCCTTCCCATTTTCCACTTGTTCCTTCATATCTTTTTTTTTTTAAACATTTCTTTCACTTGTAATTTACAATTGTTTATGTCAAAGTTATCCCTGGTTGCAACCTTTATGTTTAGACATATACTCATCAACTGATTTGACTATATTGTTCAATAATAGCCTCATCTATATTACTGAAAACGTAGTCTCTAAATTAAAATTTTAATAGTTATCATCAGTTCAGTTCAGTCGCTCAGTCGTGTCCGACTCTTTGTGACCCCATGAATCACAGCACGCCTGATCTCCCTGTTCACTCAGACTCATGTCCATCCAGTCCGTGATGCCATCCAATCATCTCATCCTCGGTCATCCCCTTCTCCTGCCCCCAATCACTCCCAGCATCAGAGTCTTTTCCAATGAGTCAAATCTTCGCATGAGGTGGCCAAAGTACTGGAGTTTCAGCTTTAGCATCATTCCTTCCAAAGAAATCCCAGGGTTGATCTCCTTCAGAATGGACTGGTTGGATCTCCTTGCAGTCCAAGGGACTCTCAAGAGTCTTCTCCAGCACCACAGTTCAAAAGCATCAATTCTTCGGTGCTCAGCTTTCTTCACAGTCCAACTTTCACATCCATACATGACCACAGGAAAAACCATAGCCTTGACTAGACAGACCTTAGTCGGCAAAGTAATGTCTCTGCTTTTGAATATACTATCCAGGTTGGTCATCACTTTTCTTCCAAGGAGTAAGCGTCTTTTAATTTCATGGCTGCAGTCACCATCTGCAGTGATTTTGGAGCCCCAAAAAATAAAGTCTGACACTGTTTCCACTGTTTCCCCATCTATTTCCCATGAAGTGATGGGACCGGATGCCATGATCTTCGTTTTCCGAATGTTGAGCTTTAAGCCAACTTTTTCGTTCTCCTCCTTTACTTTCATCAAGAGGCTGTTTAGCTGCTCCTCACTTTCTGCCATAAGGGTGGTGTCATCAGCATATCTGAGGTTATTGATATTTCTCCCGGCAATCTTGATTCCAGCTTGTGTTTCTTCCATTCCAGTGTTTCTCATGATGTACTCTGCATATAAGTTAAATAAGCAGGGAGACAATATACAGCCTTGACGTACTCCTTTTCCTATTGGAACCAGTCTGTTGTTCCATGTCCAGTTCTAACTGTTGCTTTTGGCATTAGGCACTTCCCCATTGTTGTATAAACATCACCACCATCCATTTCCAGAACTCTTTCATCTTCCCAAACTGAAATGCTACACAAACTACTCAACAATCCGCCTTCCGCTCTCCCCGACCTCTGGCAACCACCGCTCTCCTTTCTGTCTCCATGAATCTGGCTGCTCTCGAGGCCTCATGGGAGTGGAATCGCAGCACTTTTGTCCTGTTGCGACTAGTGTTTCCATGGCTCATCAGTGTTGTTTCAGAAAATAATTCCTTTTTAAAGTTGAATAATATTCCACTGAATGGATGTACCATATTTTGTTTATCCATTCACTTGCCAACAAACACTTGGGTTGCCTTCACTTATTGGCTATCGTGATTAACGCTGCTATGAACGTAAGTATGCAAACACCTGTTGAATCTCTGATTTCAATTCCTTTAGGTATATCCCCCAGAAGTGGAACTGCTAGATCAGAAGATAATCCTGTATCTAATCTCTTTAAAGAACCAACATACCATGTCCTACTGTGACAGAACTATTTTACATTCCTACAGCTGTGCAAAGGGATTCCAATTTCTCCACATCCTCAACAATACTTATTTTCTCCTGGTTGATTGGTTGTTTTTAATAATCACCATCCAACTGGGGGTGAATGGTATCTCATTTCGGTTTTGATCTTCATTTCCCTAACGATGTTGAGCATCTTTTTATATGGTTACTGGCCATTTGTATATCTTGGGAAAATGCCTACTCAAGTCCTTCAGTCCCATTTTAAAAGCTCATTGTTCCAACTCGTCTCCCACTACTCTTCAAGACAGACGTGTTTACAGGTTCCCCTGAACTTTGGCACTACTGATTCTCTGAACCTGTATAAATGTTGCTCCTCCTTCATGGCCCGCCCCCCGTTTCCAGTAAGATGGCTGTACTGCCTTACTTTAAAAGGACGCAACAAAATACAGATTTTTAAAAAAAATACTCAAGCAGCATATTTTGCTCTTACCAAAATCCAAAATTCTTTTTCCACAGCATATAGCACTGTACTCTAATCTCAAAAGGACGGCCAAGTTTATGACCTAAACTTTTGAAAACCCTTGTCAGCACAAGGTGCGACCCCCTCATACACACATCCCAACAATCCTTTCTGTAATGACTTTTTTAATCCAACAGACTTCCATTTGTTTGGCCTATTCTTTCATTCATCTTTTCAATCACTTCCTGGGTACTTTCTGAGCGCCGGGATCTGTGCTTAGAACAGTGAATACAGTAGGGTCCCTAACCTCAGAAAGCTCGGTGTCAAGTCAATGGATGTCTGAGTAAATGAACTGATAAATGAACAAATAAAGCCAATCCACCACCCACTATATGCATGGCAGCCTTTGCAAATGCAGGCGTGCGGGTCAAGGAAATAAACAGATTCTCAACAATGGCCTTGAAAAGCCAAAATCTGTGAAGTAAAAAAAAAAAAAAAAGTCATGCTGGATTTTCTGTTCTTTAAAGTAAACTTACAAGTTGTCTCCAGGGAGTGATAGAGTAGAAACCACCTGGGAAATAAGCAAAAACTACACACAGAGAGGCAACTGTCAAGTACCAGATAGCAAAGAAGGAACTGTATTTTTATTTTCTTGGAATTAGCTATTTCCTTACTCTGTAGAGAAGCAAGTAAAAGATATAATTATGGGGAAAAATATGTAATTTATGAAAACAAACACAGAAAAGATTCTGTGAAATTATTGCATACTACTACTGCCTTCCATCCTTGATTAAAAAAAAAATGCCTTCTCAGCTCCATAAAACTAGAATATTATAATAAAGCCATAATGTGGGCTGATAAGGGAAAAGACATGGGATGCCCAAGCTTTATTTCAATGAGAACGTAAGGGGAGACAACACACCACTATGCCATAAGACTCCTTCTTCAGACACGTGACGGTCTCAATATACAAATCAGAAACGGGCACAGAGTTACAGAAAAAGTATTTCTTTTCTAGCTACATAATACTTTGTTATTTGAGCTGAAAGAAAGGTCTTTCAAGAGCTGCCTTTTACTGCGTACCTACTAAGCGCCAGATGCTGTGCTGCCTGAGCCTCATACACGGGCTCTAACATTAAGGGCCCTCCATGGGAGTCCAGTTGGCATAAATGAGCAGCTCAGTGAGAGGCTGAGGCCACGGGCCCAGGCTCAAGCGCAGAGCTGCACGGCTGCACGGCTGCATAGCCCGCAGTCTCCCGTGTACAACACCGCCCAGGGCAGTGCTCACCCATCCGTCTACCCTCTCACTCACTCACTCACCTGGATGGGTGTCCACGAGTGTGAGGGACTGTGGCAGAAGACATGGCGCCATCCCTGTGGGCTCAGGCCTAGTCAAAGACACAAGCCCCCGACCCCTAAGACAGCTGTGATACGCTATGTCGCAGACAACTGCCCTGGATACACGAGGGTACAGCAGAAAAGAGGACGGGGTGTGTCTAGGGTAGAGCTGTAGAAGAGACCAAAACCCAGCAAGGAGACAGGATTGGGCGATTATTAAACAGAAACTGGACAATTGATGAAAGAAAAAAAGTCAGTTAAACAAAAACTCATTTCATCAAAGTACCAATTAAAGCAACAGTCCTCTAAGTTTGGCTGATCAAGGAAAAGAGAAGTGAGAAACTGGTTACTAATATCAGGAATGAAAATGACTATCAGTACAGAGCATACACACACGAAAGGGATGATAAAGAAAGAGGGTAAACAACTTCAGCCCAACAGATTGAGCAACTTAGGGGAGGGGTGCACGTTACCAAATGGAACCAACAAGAAACAGGAGACTCAAAGAACCTCCTGCTAATTGAAGAAACAGGATTTATAAATTAACACGGGACTTATAAGTGAGCATGAGATTTATAAACTAACACACCCTCCTAAAAGAAACCCCAAACTCACATGGATTCCCAGCTGAATCCTATCAAAATCTAATTTTAGATACAACACCAGTTTATACAAACACATTCAGGAAAAAAAGGGAGAAAAAGTTCCCATTCTTTTTATGAGGCCAGTATTATCCAAATGCTGAAAGCAGAGAGCTTACAAAGAAAGCTACAGGCCTATATTCCTCGTGAATTTAGATGTAAAAATCCTCAATTATTACTGAGTCAAATACAGTAATATTTAAAATGAGTAATACATCATGACCAAGTAAGCTTAACAATCGAAGGTTTGGGTTAACGTTAGAAATCAATCAATGTCATTCACCATATTAACAGACCATTAACAGACAAAACAGAAGGGCCATATGATGATCTCAACAGCTGCAAAGAATGCAATGGAAAAAATTCAACACCTATTTATGATTTCTTTAAAAATCTCAGCAAAATAGGCATAAAAGGGAACGGCTTCAGTCCATAAAGTGCACCCATGAAAAAGTTGCAGTTAAAACCAACTGAATCATAAACAATGTTTTGCCTCTAAAATCTAGAGTAAGGCAAGGACATAGCTGTCATTACTTCAGTCAGCAATGTAATAGAGATCCTAGGGAAGCCAATAAAGCAAGAAATTAAAATCATATATGTCAGAAAGGAAGAAGTAAAACTGTCTTTTCATAGATGACAGAGTCATGTATCCACAAAAAAAAAAAAAAATCCTAAATTATCTACTAGAACTCTCAGAAATTGCTAGTGGTAAGGTAAAATTTACAATCACTTTGGAAAACAAAGCAATTCCTCATAAACTTAAGCATGCTACTGCTGCTAAGTCGCTTCACTCATGTCCGACTCTGTGTGACCCCATAGATGGCAGCCCACCAGGCTCCTGCGTCCATGGGGTTCTCCAGGCAAGAACACTGGAGTGGGTTGCCATTTCCTTCTCCAATGCATGAAAGTGAAAAGTGAAAGTGAAGTCGCTCAGTCGTGTCCGACTCTCAGCGACCCCATGGACTGCAGCCCACCAGGTTCCTCCATCCATGGGATTTTCCAGGCAAGAGTACTGGAGTGGGGTGCCACTGCCTTTTCCAAAACTTAAGCACAGAGTTAATAAATTATTCAGTAATGAAACTCCTACCAAGAAAAATAAAAACATATATCCATACCAAGAACACATGTGTAAATGTCCCTGGGAACTTTCTTCATAGTACAAGTTTAATGTAATCTCGATGTCCCACAGGAGGTAGGTGACTAGATGAACAAATTTCATGGAGTACTACTGAGCAACAAAGTGGAGCCAACTGCCGACAGACATAACACGAGAAACTCTCCAAAACATCATTCTGAGTGCAAGAGGCCAGGAAGAGAAGAGCATATACTGTAGGCTTGCGTGTATGGGAGATGCTAGAAAAGGTTACGCTTCAGGCCAAAAGGCACATCAGCGTCTCCGGGGTTGGGGGGCAGGAGAGGACTGGCTATAAAGGGGTCAGGGAAGCTGCGGCAGTAAGAATATTCTGTATCTTGATGGACTTCCCTGGTGGCTCAGACGGTAGAGAGTCTGCTTGCAGTGCAGGAGACCCCGGTTCGATCCCTGGGTCTAGAAGATCCCCTGGATAAGGAAATGGCAACCCACTCCAGTATTCTTGCCTCAAGAATCCCATGGATGGAGGAGCCTGGTGGGCAACACGCCACGGGGTTGCAAAGAGTCAGACGTGACTGAGCCTTTTATCCAGTTTTTATAAAACTTTTTTACAGTTAGTGTGGCTGCATTTTACAGAATGCAAATTACACTCAATAAAGGTGACTTTAAAAACTGATCCTGATCCTCAGTAGGCACAAAATCACTTGCAGACACTGAAACAGAGGACTCCAAAGCCATCGCATAGGGCACGCTGATGGAGCACCACCTGTGTCCGAGGATGAGCGTAGAGCCTCAGGAATCCTAGGTTCTGGCCGGAGCCAGGGTCAAGAAGCAACCTTTCGATTCACTCTTAGAACCTCACACGACCTTAGAAAAGTCAGGTTCCTCCTCCGGTCCTCGGTACACACATCTGTACAATCTGAGTCTTCCCACCAGTTCTCATGTGAATCGTTACTGTTCATTTCGTAATGCTGATCTAATGTTCCACGACTTCTAATCTAACTAAGGCCAGAGCCAGAGAAAAACAATCAGCCTGAGCAGTACCCTGACTAATTTACATGTCTAAGAAATTGATCTCTGATTTTTAAAGACCTCAGTGGACCTGTTGCCACAGGTTCGCCTCCTCCCTATTTCTGTGATATGACACAAGATTAACAGCTGTGATGTTACTCACTTAATAAGCCAAGGGACCAGCTGAGGCTCATACCCCAAGAGGCCAGTCCTACTGTTAACTTAAGGCCAATGAAACATACAAATGAAAGCATTACCATTACTTTCCAGTTAATTAGCACTTCTGGCCAAAGTCTTTCTTCACTGTTAATTATGCCTTAAAAACGCCAAGTGACTACAAATTAAATGGTACATCCACAATAATGCAGGAATGGATCTTAGCAGTACCAGCCATTAGAACAGCTTCTATTCAAGAGGCCCCGAAGTACCTTAGAGGCTGAGAAGGATTAGGACGCGAAGTCTAGATGGAGAGGGATGTGTCTGGGACTGTTAAAAGGCCATGTCAAAAATCTGATTTCTGGTACCAACACAAGGACCTAATTCATCTTTTTTTGATGTGAAATACAGGTTCCTATCATTTGACCATTTTTTTAAACTTACCTGTCAATTTTTTTCTTCCACATATATAGGAGACTATTAACTAACTTTCATCGTTCTCAATATATTTACCTAACTTTCATTATTACAACCTTATCTGTGATACAAGCTGCAAATATTTTTTCACAGTGGGACACTGTCTTTGGATTTATTTAGGATGCTCTTCTGGAGAAGGAAAAGGCAACCCACTCTGGTATTCTTGCCTGGAGAATCCCATGAACAGAAGAGCCTGGAGGGCTACAGTCCATAGGATCGCAAAGAGTCAGACACAGTTGACGCGACTTAGTACAAGATGTTCTTTGCTTGGAAGAAATGTTTAATTTTTTGCAGTTAATGCATCAATCTTTTTTACCTTAGGTCTCTTGCACACTTTTCATGGTTCCTGAATCATGATTAGACACCCTCTCCACACTCCACGGTCATAAAATATAATTCTCCCCCATTTTCCTCTATGACTTTAAGGTTTATATTTTAAACTTTTCACTGCAGTATTATTTCAAAGTGACAGAAAATTTGAAAGTACAGAAAATCACCCCATTACCCAATTCAAAGACTGTTTACATTTTCTCCCATTATTTGTTAATATTATTTTTAAATCAGGATAATTTACAATATTGTGATGGTTTTGCCATATATTTTAATCCTCTCTCTTCCAGAGAGAGACAGATAGATAATGACGATATGGTGTCTGCAAGGCTTCTCCATTGTACCATGCCTGTTTTTCCTTCGTGATTACCAAGTAATTAGTGTGGAGATGATTTGAGAGTTGATAAACACCTTATTCCTCATTAAATTTTCATGCACTAGTTTTGCGTTCATTGACAATTTTCTAACAACATCACTCATTTCTACTAAGATGCTTGCTTTAAGGCTGTTTCAGTGAACAAACCTGAGAAATATATATATTCATATGTGCACATCTGCGTCTATATACACATACACGTAAATATTGGCATCTCACTATAGACAGATATGGATATAAGTATATATATGGACAAAGATACAGAAATAAACACAAACAGGACAGGAAGTTCAGGGTGATAGCTCAAGCTTCAAATTGATACCACAAAATTCATTCCCATTTCCCCTTCCCACATCTGTAACAACGCTCTCTAATGTGAGAGACCTAACGTTCATCAGTCTCAACTGCTCACACACGAAATACACAGAGAGCGTTTTCATAAATGCTAATAGATGCCACTCTAAAAGAGTTTGATTATCTGTTAATGTTTCCTTTTTGGTGTGAGGTAAACGTTACTTAAAGAATATAGCTTAAAAAAAAAAAAAAAGAATATAGCTAAGTATACAATTCAACGACTCCCCATGTAACTGTCAGCCTAATAAAGATACGGAACACTTCCACCAAACGAGAGAGTTCCCCTGGGGCCCCTGCTAATCAGACACACACTCCTGTAGACAACCACTTTTCCGGAAAGTGCCACCACAGATTAGACTTGCGCCTTCTCGAATTTTACATATGTGGACTCATCCAGCATGCTCTTGTGATAGCTGGCTTCCTGAGTACAACATGTTTGTGGGATTCATCCATGTTATTATGTGTAGAGGACATACAGTGACAGCTACACATATATGCCTCTCATACCACAATCTATCCCATCTCCAAGCCATAGACATCTGAGCTGTTTTCAATTTCAGCACATTAAAAAATCAAGCTGCTATAAACAAACTCTTGTGCAAGTCTTTTTTTGTGAATGTGTGAATATTTGCTTTTCTCTTGGATAAACACCTAAGGGTGAAATTGCTGGGTCATTGTGGCAAACATCTGTTTAACTTACTAAGAATCTGCAGTTTTCCAAATTAGGCATTAGACTCCCACTAACAAGGTAAGAGAGTTCCGGTTGCTCTACATCATCACCAGCACTGCGTGTGTTGTTAAGTCTTTGTAAAGTAAGTCGTCCCAGGAGGTGCATATCTCACGGTGGCACGAATCTGTGTTTCCGACAGGCACGGTGTCAGTGTTGCTAAAAGTGCGCATGGTGAAGGCCTCCGTGAATGGTGGACAGAGGACAGGCGTGGACAGATGCTGGTGCTGGCTCGGGCGCACTGCCTTCTGGGTGAGTGGCTACAGGGAGTGCGCGGCAGGCCGCACAGTAGCCCGTCCACAGGGAGGGGCCTGTGCTCGCTCAAGAACGCCCAGCACCATGCATGGCGGTGGCCAGGGCAGGGTGAAGTCAGCACTGACAAAGGAGAGAGAGAGGCGGGTGGAGGTTTCAGCAGGAAACCAGAGGTGGGGTCCCAGTATCTGCGCCATCTGTCAGACCCGCGTGACCAGACTGCTCCCCGTCATGGCTGGGGACAGGACGGCCTCCTCCGCGGTGGCAGGCAGCCTCGGCCCTCGCCCTCGCCCACGGGGCCTGCCCCCTGCAGCCCCACCATCAGACTCGGCACCCCGTTCTCCTGGGGCGGGGACACACAGATGTGGGGGGACAGGACAAAGCGCTGGAGTCCACCCCGAGCCTGCTGGCCCAGCACCTAGCACACGGCGAGACCCCATCCCACGTCAAGTCCGCCTCCCATCTGCGCCTAACAGCGTTCCAGCCCCGGGTGAGGAACCACAGTCACCACAGGTGGGCCCACCTTCACCATGTGTGGCCTCCTCGGCAGGCCTGGGGCCCCCTGGTCTGTTAACCAGGGCCGGACACACGGATCTCACTTCCTCACACGGTTGACACGCCACTAACGGCTTTCCTCCAGAAAGGGAAACACTCAGGGGCGGCCGAAGCCCCGCGGGCCTGCTCAGGACGCGAGACAGTGACCACCTGCAAAGCCGGCATCTCACGAGGCCCTGACTTCTAAGCTGGGCTGCTCCTGCCTTACTTCTGCTGGTGCCTTCAGCTACTCAACGACTCTTCTAGCCTGTGGCCTCTGCCTCTTCCTCACTCCAGCAGACTCCTCTCTTTAAAGAGAAAACAAACTTTCTGCCTGCTTGGCCAGCAGTGGCGCTTCTCGGCCCTTGGCGCGGGAGACCCTGGTAAACTCCACCTCTCTGGGGACCTCCAGCCTTCATCTTCACAGGGGGAGTCGATCCACCAGCTGCTTTACCGAGTGCTTTCCAGCTCGGTGGGTACAACAGGCCACGACGAGAGCCTCCTGTCCTGCCCAGACTTCAGCGGCTCCACCCCCAGGACGAAGGACGAGCAGCTGAGACTCAGGGGCACTTTTGTGAGCCCCCCCGGTTGGCCTTCTGTCCCCAACAGCGAAGAGTGACTCTGGCACTCAGAATTTCTTCTTCTGGTTTGTAATCTGTTCTCGTCTTTCTGAGATCCTCCTGAACATCATGGCCAATAGAAAGAGAGGGTAAGGACCTAAGACTGCATTTTAATGGCCATCTATTACTGTACATTGAATTCCACTTTCTCTCTTCGTGCTGTAGTTTAAACTTCAAAACCCTTCAGAGAACAGCTGGTTAGCCCCATTTTGCAGGTGAGGGGCGGCTCGAGGAGGAGCGAGCAGCACGCTCCACACCCGCCCTCTGCAGAGAACTGGCTCTCCGTTCTTCAGCTTCCACGCGAAAGACCCTCCCCATGTACTCCCCTCCCACCCGGTTCCAGGACCTGCTTCACACAGGAAACACCGACTACCCTGACCCCCGCTGGCCACTCCGAGGACTGAGAGACCAACATGGGGGCTTCCAGTTGAATTTGATAGCCCGTCTCCTGACACAGGAGCTCTGCCCTTGCACTCATCAGAGTCACCTGGAGAGCTCAGTTAACCAGAGGGCTGGCCCACTCTGGTGTTTCTGCTTTGTGGGTCCAGGTGGGGCTTGAGAATCTGCCTTTCTGAGGAGACCCCAAGACGCTGATACTACTGGTCCGGAGATCACACTCCGGGAGCCACCCCTGCAGACGGGGAGCAGAGGCCAGCCTCCCTAACTGGTGAGTTGGGGGAGGATGGGCTGTGCGTGCCCCACCCAGCCCCTGTCCTCCACAGGCCCTGCCAGCTCGCTCGAGTCTCAGAGCTGTCCCTCGGATGAGAACAGTGGACTTCAGTTCCACCCTTGACTGCATGGACATGCTAAGTCCACGGGGAGGCGCTGGGGGAGCCCACGTGGCCACAGCGAGGCCGGCCCTCCCACCCAGCTGCTCCAGGTAGGTGAGCGAACCAGGCCCCTCCAGCACGCACCTCAGCTGCTCCAGACTTAGATGGTGCAGGCAGGGTGCAGGATGGGCTCCTCTCAGACCCCGTCATACACGTGAAGACAGCCCAACGGCCCCGTCCTTCCACGGCTCCTCGGCAGGCCAGGCAGAGCCACCACCTCGACTGTCCACAGACATTCAGTGAGCCCCGCCTTGGGCTGGGCACTGCCCTGCCGAGAGCTCGAGGAGGGGGCCAGGCTGCTCCGGAAGAGGCTGGAGACAAGAAGAAGCCAGGCTGCCCCATCCGGTTGTGAACGTGAGCCTGGCTGCATGAAGGCAGGCGAGATGGGAAGTGGCCAGTCGAGGCAAGCAGGGCCCCCAGGCAGGCCAGCCGCAGTGGCGGAACCAAGACAGCAGGAACGAGTCACAACAGACGGGGACGCGGCTGCACACGCAGCCACTGACTCTTCAAGACCTCGCCTCCCAAGACCGCTGGCCTACAAAGCCGCCCACGGCCCCATGAAGAAACTGCACCTGGACAGGGATCCGTCCGGCCAGTCGCAAAGCCTGTCCAAGGCAGGACTGAATCCCACACCCGCCCCACTCCAACGTCCGTCGCAGACGGCCACGGCACCGCTGTGGGAAGTCATTATCACCCACTTAAATGTCAGCTCGCTCCCCTGGGAGTCCCTTCAGGCACAGCAGTGCCCCCGGGGCTGGCTGGCAGCCTGGCACTCTGTCAGACAGAGTGGTTCAATCATCGCTCACTGAATAAATAAATGAATGAATGGGAGGACTACCTTCATCATTGATATTAAGAGCTTTCGGAGGATTATGGCTTCCTGGCCTCTGGGAGAATAAATCTCTATTATAAATGGAAACCTTAGAGCTCCACAGATGGGTTTTTTTCCCCCAAATGCACAGCTCCATAAAGAAAATTACCCCTTGTGTGCTAAATATGCATTTCTAATTACACTTACCTAAGACGCTTCACTCTCAAGGTTAAGAATAGCTAAATAATATAAATTACAAAGGAGTAACATTCTGGGTCACTGAAAACATTAAGCTGGGATTAGCGAACAGTAAGTCATCACAAAGCATCATTATGGTAAAAACAAAACAGGTGCGGAATGAGGGCAGAGAACTTCACTCCCCAGAACGGGAACCAAGCCGCCACTGAGGCACTGATCTCCTGCCTCACTTGAGTCCCTGCCTCTGGTTACCGCCGCCAGCACAGTGAGGAGAGAAAGGCAGCAGACAGGGGCACAAGGAGCCCACGGCAGACAGCCGGAACAAGACCCCGCCCCAGCTCCGGGCTCCTGTGGCGGGGAGGGCCCCGCCTGTGGGGCAGCCGTGAGCAAAGGATAGGAAAGGAGGGCTAGGGGGTCAACAAGCCTCTGCTCCCTCCGCTGCCACAGGGTAGGACTCCTCCCGCCTGATGAAGAGAAGCCGCGCTCGGGCAGCCTCTGGGGAAATGAGACCAACGTGCAAGAACACCGCCCGCTCAGCGGCCACGCGGCCACTGGGGCCCTTGACTCCTGTCCTCCAGACAGCCGCGCAGAGTCAGCGTCATTCTATTTCACCAAGAGAAGCGAAAAGCCGTTATCACCGAGACGATGATTGGAATGTAGTTAACACTCTGGCATGTGCGTTAGTCACGTCTGACTCTGGAAGATCCCCTGGAGGAGGGCATGGCAACACGCTCCAGTATTCTTGTCTGGAGAATCCCGTGGACAGAGGAGCCTGGCGGGCCACGGTCCGTGGGGTCGCGGAGTCGGATACGACTGAGCCACTCACACTTTCTCGGTACTCTAGCCGGCCGGCTTTCCAGAGTCCATGGCCCTTCTCAAAACAACAGTGGGATTTTAATGAGAAGTAACAGGAACTAGGGGACTGTTTTTACATTCAATCCGGGGCTGGATCCAGACTAGGGGATGGGGCAAGCCCACCTTCTACCTAAGGACACCGGAGAAGAGGCCCTCAGGCTGCAAGCCAAGGTGGAAGACGGGTGTAGGCGGACTGAGAGCTCCCCAGGTGACTCCGCGGCGGTGTGGAAGGGACTCCCTGCACGTCTCATAGCCACTGCACCCCTTCTCTCCTTGCCCTGCTGGGCGCCCGGCCTTCGTCCCGAGCTCATGGACACGTGAGTCACATCCCACCTACCCGGCCACACCAGCACCTCCAGCAGGAGGCGACTCCGGCGGTAAGAGGGGAACACACCCCTCCTCGTCCCTCAGCTCCCAGCAGGGACACGGGACCTCAGCACCTTGGGGAGGCAAGGCTGCAATGGCCACGAGAGGAACGGACTCGGGGAGCAGTCCCCCAAGCTGCAGGGGAAGGCAGGGGTGACAAATGTGGAAACTGAGGCCCAGCATGCAGAAGAAAAAGTCCAGAGGTCACACGATCCATTAATGGAGGGCAGGGCCACAGCTGAAACCCAAAGCCGGCCCAGACCCAGTCCTGAGGAGTGAGGCTAGAACTTCTGAGGAGGACAGTCTCATCAGCAGACTCACAGCCTCAGTCCTCCCGTCCTGAGCTCCTGGAAAGTGGACGTTCTCCACGTCTGCCTGCCCTCTGCCTGCAGAAGTGGAGCTTCCAGGGGTCACCTGTTCTGCACGTGGGCGCCTGCCCTTTTCTCAGGGGCCCCAGGACACCCGGGTGGGAAGACACAGCCAACATGAAGCCAACCCCCCTCAGCCAGGCCTGGCCCCCAAAGCGACTGAGATGGTGCCCGCTCTGCCACCAGGACTGGGCAAGCAGGGCTGGAGAGGTTTGTGTTCCAGCTCAGAGGTTCCTACTGCTAATTCAAAATCACCGTAGCAAAACAAAATGTGCAAAGTTATCCTAGCATGCAGTGTTTCTCCAGCAAAGGAAAAAAAAAAAATCCTTAAGAGGACAAAAATGTTTTAAGAAACCTCTTCAACAGGGAGAAAAACAAAATGGTCAAGTCTGAGATAACTTGTGCAATAAAATAAATAATGGTAGTGATGTATTTATTACAATTCAGAGAACAAAAACATCCACGAGTCTCTACTGAGAGTGGTAAGCTGATGGAGGAGAAGGGACTTCTTTTTCCTCCAGAAGAATTTCTGCTAATGAATGTAAGAGGAATGATGGAATTAAAAAGCCATCGCTCACCAAACACTACGGTTCTAACCACTCAGAGTTAGGATCGTTGATGGAGACTGAAATTAGTGAAAGGAAGAGGAGAAGCAGCATATTCAGAGTCTCAAAGTTCCTCTCACTGATACTTATGAACTGGAAGGCAAAAACTAGCAACTTTTGAGCACAGCTACCCAACAGGTACCCCCTTGGCCAAGGGATCAACGTTGTCATCTCCAGGAACGAGACATAAAGGCACCATCCAGTGCTCCCGGGGCAAGGTGGGATGGGGGCTGCCCTGAGAAGGCACGCATTGCTCTGGCCTATTCTTATCTAAAATGCATAATGTCCATTTAATCACCAAGAAATATCAGACAGTCCCAAGCTGAGGGACAGTCTACAAAGAGAGCTGGCCAGTATTCTCCTCACGTGTCAAGACGAGGGGAGACAGACTGAGGACCACCCACCTGCTGGAACTTTCCGCACACGCTTCACTTAATTATCACAAAGCCTGACAAGATGTGTATCACATTTGCACTTTACAGAGAGGGAGAGAGATTTGAGAAAGTCAAGTACACGGTCCTTGCAGCTGAAATCGGAAGTGACCTCTGCCCCAGAAAAGCCAAGCCTGTCCCCATTTCCCCAGGTTTCCTCTAAAGACACACAGACAATCATAACTGTCTGCTGACCAGTCTCATCAAGTGCCCCTCATTTAGATGGAGAGAATTCTCTTACCAAAAACAATTTTCTAAATGCTGAAGGGTAAGTACATCATTTCAAGCAGGAGGCTGGGTCAGGAGAAGCAAAGAGAAGCGAGCAGCAAAGTGGTCAAAGACTCTGATGACTTACTGCACTAAGACTCTGTGGCCTCTGCCCCCAGGCCACCCGCAAATGCAGGGCGTTGGCTTCTCGACCTCCCTGGCCTCCATCATTCCCTGGCGGAACGCGGCGGATGTCACGCCAGGATGGCAAGGTCACGTCTGAGCCCACCCACAGGAGCAGCAGCCCTAGCCCAGCACCTGGGAAGAGCTCAGTGAACCACAGGTGGGTGGGGCGGGGGGACAGCAGGCAAGTCTCCCCTCGACCCTCCACGTTCAGGGCGGCGTCACACCTCCCAGAGCTGCCACGTCTAGGAGTCCATGGAAGGCAGCCCGTGTGTGCCAGCTTTTGTTTCCCTAAGCACATAGCCTACGGACAGCTCTTGCCTGACGTGGCGGCTCCCGGGGCATGCTACTCCAGTCCCTGGGGTGCTGGTCCCCACTCGGCTGCAGAAGACCCCTGGGTCAGCCCTTAAATGAGCTGAGATCAGAACCAGTTAGTGTCGATGGAAAATTAATTTCCAGTCACTTCTCCGAATATTTAATATATAAGGGTGCCGGGCAGAGGCTGCGTGTACTCTGGCATCACTCTACAGCCAATTCCAAATGCCCTCCCTGCAATCATTCACAGGGCTCGGTGTCAGCTCAAGANAGTGTCGATGGAAAATTAATTTCCAGTCACTTCTCCGAATATTTAATATATAAGGGTGCCGGGCAGAGGCTGCGTGTACTCTGGCATCACTCTACAGCCAATTCCAAATGCCCTCCCTGCAGTCATTCACAGGGCTCGGTGTCAGCTCAAGAGCATGGCAATGAGAATACAAGCCTCCTCCTGATTCCTCTTCCCCTGGATCAGAACGCTGCCCTCCCCTCTCTGAGGCCCACGGCCCAGGCTTGCTTGGTGATGGCTTCCTCGTGCCTCCATCTGTCCATTCGTCCACACATGCAACCATCCATCCATCCTCACTCAGGCTCTCCGCTCACTGACACCTCTGGCCCTGGGCCGGCTGGGTACTAGGAATCAGGGATGGAAATACAGGCCTGGAGCCACAGATTCTCAGGAAATGGCAGGAAAAGATGCCACAGAGGCAGAGACAAGCAGGCAGAAGGGCCCTGGGGAAACACTCAGGACGGCATCAAGTCTCTACCAAGGCCTGGGGAGGAAGCAGACGGTGTGGAGGAAAGGCTTTTCACGCTAACGGAACCGCGTTTGGAAAAGGAAACAAACACAGGAAGCCCCATTTAGGCAGTCGCATGTAATTCCACCTTTGCATGAAATGTTCCCTTGATATCTCTAATTTTTTGAAGAGATCTCTAGTCTTTCCCATTCTGTTGTTTTCCTCTATTTCTTTGCATTGATCACTGAGGGAGGCTTTCTCATCTCTTCTTGCTATTCTTTGGAACCGTGTATTCAGATGCTTATATCTTTCCTTTTCTCCTTTGCTTTTTGCTTCTCTTCTTTTCACAGCTATTTGTAAGGCCCTCTCAGACAGCCATTTTGCTTTTTTGCATTTCTTTTAAATGGGGATGGTCTTGATCCCTGTCTCCTATACAATGTCACGAACCTCCGTCTATAGTTCGTCAGGCACTCTATCAGATCTAGGCCCTTAAATCTATTTCTCACTTTCACTGTGTAACCATAAGGGATTTGATTTAGGTCATACCTGAATGGTC
>SJYX01005351.1:51721-65789 GCA_006410675.1 Oreotragus oreotragus
ATCATAGGGCTCACCGCACTCATTTCTCTTCTCTCGGGGATCACATAGCGCTGTGCTGTTTTCCTTCCATGGCCTGACAACTATCATTTCAATTATTTTCCCCCAATTTTCTAGTGGTTTACTGGAGGAGGGCAAGCCTGTCATCAATAGCTCTACCATGGCAGAAGCTGGCATTTCACCTGGAGGGCCTTCAGAAAAAAAATCAATGCACAGGCCACATTCTCGATCAACTGAATCAGAATTTATGGGAAGGTCCCCGCATCGGCAAGTTTATAGGTCACCAGGTGATGCAACTGTTCAGCCAGTCTGAGAAACGGGGCTTTTGGAGGGAGAGGTCAGATGGGAACAGGCCAGAGTTTGTCACTCACATTAAAACTGCCTGGGGACATGGGACAGACCCGGCCTCAGATTCTGGCTTGGCTGGCCCAGCATGGCACTCAGCCGTTTCTTTTAAATGCCCCCAGATGCTTCGGATCTGATGGGAAGCTGGAACTGAGAACCAGACCTGTAGGTACTGGGGAGCCACTGGAGGATTTCAAAACCCACAAGGAGGCCGTCAGGTCTGGAAAGACAGGTGTGTGAGCCGGGTTCTCAAGGATCAGGTGGTTGAGGGCGCGGAGGGAGCGGGAGTGTCAGCCACATGCTCTCAGCCCAAAGCAAGAGAAGCAGGAGGCCGACTAGAGGAGGAGCCTGCACGGGAGGGCGGGGAAGAGGGCGCTGGCCAGGGGCCGCGGTGCACAGCAAGCGACGAGCCCCCTGGGGACACGGACCTCACTTGTTCACTGCCCCGTCCCCAGTACAGACCTGTGGGTGCCGGGTACACAGTGGTGCTCAAGGAACACTCACAATGGTGCCTGGCATGCTGTGGCACTCACTGTGCTTCCTAACTCAGCCTCATGTACGCCCAGGCGCTTGGTCATTACAGGGCACCTCCACGTCACCACAGGTGGCATCTGTGACTCGCACTCTTTCGTACATGTGGCCCTCGACTCCTCAGGCACTCACCTCGCACATCCATCTGGGAAATGCCTACAGACCCTTCAGGCGTCAGTGACAGTGGTACCAACCCTGAGAAACTACCCCACCTGGCCCGAGGAGGCCCAGGAAAAATGTCTGCTGGATGGACGGGAGCACAGAACAAGCAGAGTGGCAAGAAAGGACACTCAGATTTTGATACTGAACAAAAAAGATGCCTAAATAGTATTCAGACCCCTGAGCGCATGCTTTCTTCGGGAAACAGTTCTCTCAGTGGGATGCTGGCTAAGAGGAACTAAAACCACTGCTCCTTTTGAAGGATTCTCTCACATCTTGGCAAAAGGAGGCAGCCTGGGGTTGGGGTGTCACTGGGCTCCTAAGGCCTCACCCTCGGGGTCAGCCTCGCTCGCCCTGCCTCAGGGCGCACCCCACACCCTGAGCTCACTCCTGCTCCTGCGCCTCCTTAATACCGTATCCCTCTTCTCTACCAGCCAAAACCCTCCTCTCCTTCGAAGAGAAATGGGAAACGGCAGCCCTTCAGTGAGGCCGATCCTGGGGTGATGAACTCCCATTTCTCCATGCAGTCGCCACTGTCTACACCGCCTCCGTGTGTTTCAGCAGACGCTCCTCTAGGACAGTTCTGTGACTCCGCACATTCCCAACAGCAGGCCTCTCCACAACGTTATCAAACAGCCCACTGTCCCAACTCGACTGATGCATCTGGCAGGAGTGACAAACTCCTAGGCCAATTACACGCGACAGCCTGCCACCCTTTCCTGAAAAAGAGCATGTCGTTGCGTTTGCACAGTAATGGGGTGTGTGAAACGGTTGGCATTGCTTTCACTTTCTCCTGTCTCTCTCAGTGACATTTACTGATACATACCTAGGATTCTGTACGAGTTGCAGATTTCAATTCTACTGGCAAAAAAAAAAGTAAGAGTGGAGAAACATGGAGGGACAAGAAGACATTTTTGAGTTGATGCAAAGTGAGGGCTCAGAGAAACAAAACGTGGGCTGACCAGCTACAGGTGGGCAGAGGGCTCTTCACGCAGGCCTGCTGGGCTCCTGGAGGCCGAGAGCCACGTCCGACCTGGCAGCTTCCCCCGTGCTCAGCACACGGTCTCAGTAAAGGGAGAGACACGAGAGATCACAGAGAAGATGACGCTCATGTTCTAGAGGCCTGGATGCTGGAGGGATGAGCGGATGGTGGGAAGCCGTGAGGGGGGAAAAGCCGCAGATGCCTGTCCTGCAGTCTTGCAAACACCGGTCTGTGTCTTCTGGCAACAGGATACACCGAAAGTGTTTCAGTGGGACTGGTTTGGGACCTGTGTGATTCCTCGTGGTTGGTGCAGAGAGCACGTGCTGACCTGCAGGGAGCTGAGTATGGAGGAGGGACAGTATCACGGTCTGGATGTGCCTGCTGGTACACAGAAGACGCCCCCTTCTCTATAGGCCTGTAAAGAGCCCTACCCAAGGGACCCCTGAGAGCTCTGCCCTGGAATGTAAAGTGACAGCACGTCTTCCCTGCACGGGGACGGAACAAAACTGTTAGTTCACGTGACTGTTGTCTCTCTCTTCCAATGGGCACACCTTTGTGCCAAGGCAACGGTTCATGATTTCAGCAGTCAGACACCGTCCCTCTGTGATAAAAAGAAGGTGGTGCTATATGAATGACTAGGACATCTTGAATTAATAGCCTTCGCCACTTGATTGCTTGTCCTGCTTTTTTACTACTTGTGGCTCCTTACCAAACTGAGAAAGCACGTGTAAAACGAGAGCACTCACAGAGAGACAGTGGGTCCTGGTGGCAAGGCAGAGACAGAGCCCCCTGGGTGTGACCGGGCTGGCAGGGGCCCGTCCGAGTCCTGCCTTTGGGGGTGGGGGCGGGCTTCCAGGTCTCTAAACAGCGGCAGCGGAGCCAGTGACAGCCGAGGACGCCTGCAGCTCATGTGGCCCCTTTCCCCACTGGACCTGCTCATCTCCTACACGCTCCACCGAAGCATCTCCTTTCCCGAGACGCTCTCTGAGCCCCGCCACCACTGCACTCAGAACACAGCGTGTGACTGTGCTGCGGTGTGTCTGCAAAACCAGTCACGATTCGTGCCTTTCCCCTGGGAATCCAGGACTCCTCTTGTTTCTAAACACTGGCTCTTGGTTTAGACTCACAGTCAACCAAGGCTCGACCCTTGCTGATGACGTGCGGCTCCTGACAAACAGGTGAGGAGATGGGAGTAGCAAGTACGGTGGCGGTCTGCCGGGATCGCTTCTGAAGCCATGAGAGTGCTGGCAAGGACAGACCAGAGAGGCAGGCGCAGCCCCGATGGCTATGCAGTCCTCAGTGGAGGGACTGCGCTGTGGTCAGTGTGATTCCTCGCGGTCAGCACAAAGGGCACGTGCTTACCGCAGGGGCTGAGCTCAACGGATATGGGTGAGGAGAGACCCATGAGTTTCCAAAATCAGGCAGCCTCCATGAGACAATTACCACCGGAATTTTTAAACTTTAAGTAGGGAATAACTGCTTTACAATGTCGTGCTGGTTTCTGCCATGCAACGTGAATCCCCTTGCTCTTACCCCCACAGCCCTCTAGGCTGTCACAGAGCACCGACCACCAGAATGTTTTTATTTTGAAATGGTCAACATACGGGGGATGAATCGGTAACTATGTGCACGATGTGATTCTCAACTAAACTACCGAGGATTTACTTAAGACCTACTATGTATAGCTGCTAAAACCAACATCTAATGAACAGCCATTTTGTTTTGCTTTTAATATGAAAACAGAGACAGAGATCAAAACTCCCTGGTCCCAACACAGGGAATACAGACCCTAAGGGAGTGGTGATGGGGGCTCATGACCTCTGACGACTTCCAGCACAGGCTCCCCTGGCAATGGGATGCTCTGCCATCTCCGTGGAGCACTTGTAAGACATCAGAGAAAGAAAGGCCCCTGCACAGGAAACCCAAGCCGCCTGGTGACAGGCACCCTCTGCTCGGCTCCAGGTGGCAGTTTGGGGAATACGTATCTACAAGGACAGGTGAGAGGAGCCCTGCAGAGTGTAAACATATTTCCTCTCCATGAAGCATTTTAGTCACAGATCCTTTCAACAGAATGTAGGCATCATTCAGAGAAAAGCTTAGAAAAGAGAAAAGTAGCTTAGGAAAGACCTTTTTCTCCTTATTCAACCTTCTAAGTTTTGTTAATAGTAAACCTGGCTCTTGGCAATAGACCACCCATCTGATATCTCCCGCGCTGCATGGGAGAACTGCCATCTGCAGTCCACTGAGCTGAGGACGGGGTGCGGCCATGGGGTAAGTGTGAGCAGAGGGAAGAACTAGAAGGCAATGTGGAGGCATCCTTTGCAACTGCTTAAATCTGCAGATGAAAATGCAGAGACGAGCATGTCTTTGCTAAGGTCACGGGGTAAGTAAATGGACAGTCCAAGTGCATTAAAGGAGGCAAGTATAAAGTGAAAAGGTTCTTTGTTCTTTCAGTACACAGATGCAGCGGACACAGACCAGTGGGAGCCCATGCAGAGAGAGGAGAGAATCCGTGAGCAGCTGAACCCATGTGATAACAGCAAGGGCTGACACAAAGGAGGCAGGGAGTTCCAGGCAAGCTTGGGCACCATCTTCAAAGCTTTAAAGGACTGCAGGAAGAGGAAGGAGGCACGGATCACATGGACCAAGTAGCAGAACCAGGGAGATGCATGTCTAAGAAGGCATACTTGTGCACACGTAGGAAAGGGCTTTCTCGTCAGGCTAATAAACTGTGGGTTTCTGCACTCTTCATTTATTGTTTTGGTTGCCTGTACTTGGCACTGACTGAAGCTGTATGTGTGTGTGTGCTGTGTGTGTGTGGGTTTGTGTGTGTGTGTGTGTGTGTACACTACCTTGCATGGGAACTCTCAGCCTCCTTCAGTGTCTCAGCTCCTTGCAAGCAAGGATTATGACAGACTCAGCCTTATGCCTCCAGTACTGCACTTGGCACTCCGTCACAGAACAGAGCTGCCTGGAAGAAGGCAAGGCTTCACAGAGAAATGGCATTTGAGTCATTTAAGAAAGAAACAGCGGCGTCTCAGGGCATGGAGAGAGGACGGATGTCTTTCTCAGCGAGAGAGACAGCGTGAGTGAAGGCACACAGGCCACGCGCTGTGCTCCGCAGGCAGTCCTGGTCACAGACGCCAAATGCTCCCAGAAGGCACAGGCACATAATCAAACTCCCTCGGGGACCACAGGAGGTGCTGTGGTCGCCACACACCGCGGCCAAGTCCGCTGAGCAGGAGCACGAGTGACGAACCTTAACATCTGGGGGAGACTTTCACTGGGAAATCGCACAGAATTGTGAATTAAATGATTTTCATTCTCAAGGACATTTCCGTCAACAATATTCCTCATTCAAAAGAACAATTCAAACTCAGCTGACCTCCTAATGGAAACGGGCTGGCGGATAAAACAAGACTGGATAATCACCTGTTTTATGAAATTCTTAAAAGAGCTTAATTAGTACATTTGTATTTTGCAGGCAGCCATCAAAGCCTAATCAGTTTACCACAAACAACACTGCTCTGGACACTTGTTCAATCCTCATTCATAACAAATAATGATGCTTCACTGGGTGCAGCGATATCACATTGCCTAATAAATTAAATCAGCAAGTATTAACTACCTGAATTATGCATGAACCTTTCCACTGTCAATGCAAATATGCTTATTTTATCTGTGTTACTATATTAAGTAACTCATCCTTGAATTTCCCTTACATTCACAATATGTTAAGGATTTTAAAAATACTAGAAGGAAAACAAGATTTTAAAATGATGGCAAAAAAAAAGAAAAACAAAATCACTCTCTGAAGTTCTCAAGCCAACTGGCCACTGCCAAGTCCAGACCAGGCACACACAGAACGTGCCCTCCAGCCCCAGGCTTTGAACACAGGTCTGCCTATAAACAAAGAGCAATACACACACACATGCATACTTACAAAATACATATACGTACCTAATGCACACATCATACACACACATGCGTACACAATAAGGACACACATACATGTGCCTCACATGTGTACTTACATGCCTCACACACACACACACACACTAATGATACATGCATCATACATACTCAGACACATCCCTAATACACACATACATATGTACATAATGATGGCTCAAAGGTACATGAATTTTTCTGTGAATAATCAAAACAACTGGTAACTGCAATGAGAATGAAAAACGACAGGCCCCGTTGGCAAATACACTGGAGAAACGTGAACGAATGGCATTTTTGACCTAGAGCAGCTCCCAGCACACGGCTCCATGGGGCCGGCTTCCGCACCAGCCGCCTTGCCTGTATTATCCCACTCAAACCTCACAACCATCCTAAAAGGTAAGGCTTTTTGCTCTCCAACCGAAATGAGAATGAAAAACGACAGGCCCCGTTGGCAAATACACTGGAGAAACGTGAACGAATGGCATTTTTGACCTAGAGCAGCTCCCAGCACACGGCTCCATGGGGCCGGCTTCCGCACCAGCCGCCTTGCCTGTATTATCCCACTCAAACCTCACAACCATCCTAAAAGGTAAGGCTTTTTGCTCTCCAACCGACAGATGAAGAAATTAAGACTTGGATGGTGCAGCTTTTCTAAGCCGGTATAGTTACTAAGTGACGGAGCCAAATTCAAATTCATGATGTTTTTAGAAAACAACAAAGCGATTCAATGGGAAAAGCAGAATCCTTTTTCACTGACAGACTCCATATAGGAAAAGACATTGGTTTTCCCTAAATTTATCTATAGATGCCTGCAATCCCAGTCACAATTCCAGCAGGATCCTTGGGAGGAATCAATGAGTTGATTCTAAAAATAATATAGAAAAGCAAAGCGATGAGAATAGAAAAGCGTGTTGAGAAAGAAGTTGGAAGACTCATGCTACCTGATTTCCAGATTTACTACAAAGCTGCTACGATCAAGACACATGGTGAGAGAGACGCTGAAATCAACAGAAGAGAGTCCAGAAATAGATTATGCACACTGGCCAATTGCTTCTCAACAAAAGTGTACAGGCAGATCAACGGGAAAAGAAAAGCCTCTTCAACAGACATTGCTGGAGCAGCTGGACATCTATATAGCAATCAATCATCTACCATATACCTTGCACCATAAGAAAAAAATTAAAACCAAAATTAATAATGGAGCTAATGTAAAACCTAGAACCATGAAAGTTTCAGAAGGGAACAGGAGAGAAAATATTTGAGAAAATATTTATTACCTTGGATTGGGCAAAGGTTGCAGTCCATAAGGTCACAAAGAGTCAGACATGACTTAGCGACTAAACTGAACTTCTTGAACACAACCCCAAAATCATGATCCATAAAAGAAAAAAAACTGGTAAATTTTACTCCATCAATATATTAGATTGCTCATCTTTAAAAGACACAAAAAATTAAGACACCAAATAACAGAAGGAAGGTGGTATTTGTAAAGCACAAATCTGGTAAAGATTTTGTGTCCAAAGTATATTTTTTAAAAAACTCTTAAAACTCAAAAATATGAAAATAAGTAACCTACCTCTTGCCAAAGAAGACATACTGGCAGTAAATAAGCAAATGAAAAGGTGTTTAACATTTATCAGTAATTGGGAAATGACAGATTAAAAGCACATACCTATTAGAATCACTAAAACAAATATAGGACTTAGAAGACAGGGCCAGCGAGGTGCAGTGAGCAGAGACAGATATCGACTCTGCCAAGAGCCCCAAGGTTCACAAAAGATGAAAACAGGCACCAAATCAGAAAGCTCAAGGTGCTTCTTAACCAGTACCTCCTGCGGTCCTCATGTTGGGCTACAGGGAAGGTGCTAAGATGGCCCACTGCATCCTCGGTCAGATCCCAGACCCCGTGTGCACCAGCCAGGAAGCCGCTTCCTCCAAGAAGGCCCCTGCTGGCTCTGCAGGTGCAGTGAAGGGCTTCTCAGAGAAGATCCTCCAGCAGACAGACCGCCCACCTCCCCCAGGACACACCTCTCCACCGCCACTCTCCCCCTCTGCCCGCTGCACATCACCCCCTCCTTCAAACCCCAGACGGGTGCCCTCCTTCTCAGACAGAGAAGACTGTCTGACCTCGTCTCCCTTACTGTGTGCTCACTCGGGAAGAGTCAAGGTGAAGAGTTTAATCAACACATCCAAACATGTACACTTGATGCCGCTACAAGAAACTCCATATGAAGACACAAATCAGGGAAAACGCCTTCATGGGGTCACCCCCACCTTTTTTTTTTTTGGTTTGGGAGACAGTCATACGCATGTGTTCAGTCCCTGTTATAATGAAAACAAACAAAAATCCATCCATCTTGACATCTTGAATGGTCAGGGACATAGACGGTCATCAGACTGGCCAGACCAGCCGCCCCGCCACGCCGCCACAGTCCAGGCGCAGCCCAGCGCCTCTCTCCATCCTCTACCTCCGAGCCTGGCCCGAGGAGGGGCTCCGCCAGGGTTTCTTACGGCACTTACTGAACTGACCAAGGTCCGGCAAGAGCTCCGCCTCTCCCAGGGGGGTCACAGCCACCGCTGTTCACCGGGCACTTCTTAGGGCCCCGCCTTCTCTAACACACAGCACATCCTCACAGCAAGGTAGAAACTAAACAAAACTGGAGCTGCCTAACCAGACAAGGATGCCGGTCGGTGGAAGGAAAAGCCTTACAATCTGGTGACACATTTCCTCATCTGAAATGTGAATTTTTATCCAGCCCACACAAAAGCCTCCTGTGTCTGTTATCAGACCCAACAGCCATGTGAAGATTACACGTTGTTATGGCCGGGGCCCAGCAGCAACCTTTTTCTCAGAATTCAGAGGAAGAAAGAACCCAACACATTGCATGAGACAGCAGTGTGTCTTCCGGAGATGAAAGACGTGCTGAATGAACCGATGCCTCTTCGTCCTCTCCGACACGGGGAGCCTCAGCTCTCAGCCTGGGTGGGGACAAGACGCCCGGAGGATGCTGGCAGAGAGAGAAAGCTCTGATTTGCCAAATAATGAAGACAGGTGAGACCAAGAGGAGAGTGCGACCGTGGCTTGATATTTTAATGCATTTTAACAACCTAATTAACATTAAGGTGATGACAGAGACACAAAGAGAAGGGCTAAGAAGCTAAGAATTATAAACTACTCTACTTGAACACACAGCTTTGAGTAGGCCAGTCCCTGACAAACTTATTAACTTCGTATCTTTCCAGCCTGACATTCAAATTAACTTTTCTGCTAGAAATAAAGGTTTTGCAAAAGATTGCTACAAGGGGGGAAAAAATGCATTTGTTAAACAAAAGAAATCAAAATGGTCTGATTTGGTTTGAGATCACATGAGTGCAGGTCAAAATGTGTTTAAGCCAAGTTCACATTTGTTTGAGGTCAGAACAACGACAACGTCCACTGCTGTGGAGTGTGAAGGCAGGTGGACAGCCTCCTGGCACAGCTGGTGCTGATGAACTGGGCCAGCCCTGCGGGAGAGCAATTTGATGGCCAGCAACAAGGGACTTCCGCTGTTCACACCGCTGGACAAAGCAATTCTACTTCTGGGAATCTCTCCTAAGAATAGGATCTGGAATTCAGACAAAATCTTTCCAAGGAGATAAACGTTTATCACAACAGTGTCTATTAAGTTAACAATGAATGGCACTTATTAAAGGTAATAAGTTTGATAAACTTGTGGCTACCAAAGAAGAAAGCATGGGAGGGATAAATTAGGAGTTTGGGATTAACAGATATACGTTACTATATATAAAAAAGGTAAACGACTGTGTATCTCATAATAACCTGTAATGGAAAAGAATCTGAAATAGGATGCACATATACACACACACAACTGATTCACGTTGCTATATACCAGAAACAAAACACTGTAAACCAATTACATTTCAATTTAAAAAATTAGTTAAAGTGGTAGTGCCTAAATGTCTAAAACCTGGAAAAATAATTAGAATATTCTGGTAACACTGTGCAATAGAATATCATATAGCCATATAGTACATTGACAATGACGCTAACTAAAAGGTACTATCAGTGAGTGAAGAAGCCAGGGTACAAAACATCCACAACTTGGTAAATGGGAAGCACAAGGCCCCTGGCATCAGACAGGCAGGGTTCACATCTGACCTCGCCCAGTTATGAGCACTGCAGGCTTGGTCCAACCTCCCAACTCTTCTGATCTTCAGATTCCACGTGTATTAAAGGGGGAAAGTAAACCTTCCCTACAAGTAACTCTAACGAAAAACTCAGAATAGCATTTTGTCCTATGACAGGCACTGGTTCAGTGGTGGCTGTGACTGTTACAACAGTGTGTGGAAGAGAGAATAAACACAGAGATGGAACCAAATGCTGAAGAGGAGAGGAGACACTAGATCACTCAGAGCTTGCTGAGAGTGAAGTCAAAGTGTTACTCGCTCAGTCGTGTCCGGCTCTTTGCAACCCGTGGACTATAACCCGCTAGGCTCCTCCATCCACGGAATTCTCCAGACAAGAACACTGGAGTGGGTAGTCTATCCCTCCTCCAGGGGATCTTCCTGACCCAGGGATTGAACCAGGGTCTCCTCCACTGTAGGTGGATTCTTTACCACTGAGCTATTTGGGGGAATGTAAAATGGTGCAGCCACTCTGGAAAATATTGCCAGTTTTTTTGCTGGTAAACTAAAGAGGCCACTGCTGGAAACAGTGACAGATTTTCTTTTCTTAGGCTCCAAAATCACTGCAGATGGTGACTGCAGTCATGAAATTAAAAGATGCTTGCTCCTTGGAAGAAAAGCTATAACCAACCTAGATAGCATATTAAAAAGCAGAGACATTACTCTGCCATCAAAGGTCCTTCTAGTTAAGGCTATGTTTTTCCAGTAGTTATGTATGGATGTGAGAGCAGGACCATAAAGAAAGCTGAGCACTGAAGAATTGATGCTTTTGAATTGTTGTGTTGGAGAAGACTCTTGGGAGTCCCTTGGACTGCAGGGAGATCCAACCAGTCCATCCTAAAGGAAATCAGTTCTGAATATTCAATGGAAGGACTGATGCTGAAGCTGAAACTCCAATACTTTGGCCACCGGATGTGGAAATGACTCATCTGAAAAGACCCTGATGCTAGGAAAGATTGAAGCCGAGAGAAGAAAGGGACGACAGAGGATGACATGGTTGGATGGCATCACCAACTCGCTGGACATGAGTTTGAGCAAGCTCCGGGAGCTGGTGATGGACAGGGAAGCCTGGAGTGCTACAGTCCATGGGCTCGCAAAGAGCTGGACACAATTCAGCAACTGAATTGGACTTCCAGTTATCTTTCTTCACATATTTCTTTCTTGGAGAGATTGTAATGCATATTTATTTTTTGAATCTTGCTACTTTTTATTCCATATAACATAAACGGTTCCCCAAGTTGTTATAAACGCTATGTACACATAGCAGTTTTAGTGGTTGAATAACACTCCATTTTATAGATGTACCAGCGTTTATGCAACGGTTCCTCTACTGTTCATCATTTAGTTTCCAGTTTTTTCCTTATTATAAGTAATGTTGCAAAGAAGATCTTTGTGCATTAAATAAATCCACTCCATAGTTAAGATAATCTTCTAAAGCTAGAGGATCAGGAATTGAATGCTAGATCCCAGAGAGATTCCTGACATTCCTGAGATTCTTGAGTCTATATCATTGCTAATTTGGGGGACTTCCTCATTGTTTTTGAGAATTTAGCCTCAGACAGGCTTAGAGAGAATCCTTGCTCTGACCTTAACCTGTGCAAACTTGGGCACCTAGGTTGACCTTTTTAAGTCTTGGTTTCCTAGCTGTAAATTAGGGATGATTGCAATCCACTCAGGGGCTACTGTGAAGATGAACAATAACATATGCAGAGCTCAGTACTTGGCACGGAGTGGGCTCCACAGATACTGTGTGTGTGCGTATGCTAAGTCGCTTCAGTCGTGTCCAACTCTTTGTGACCCTAGGGCCCACCAGGCTCCTCTGTCCATGGGATTCTCCAGGCAAGAGTACTGGGGTGGGTTGCCATGCCCTCCTCCAGGGGGTCTTCCCGACCCAGAAATAGAACCTGTGTCTCTTAGGCAGGAGGATTCTTTACCGCTAGCACCACCTGGAAGCCCCTTCATAGATACAAGCAATAATTTGTTAACTTTGATTATCAACAAGGATGGAAATCTCCACATATGCTTAATTATCTGTTTCTATTTCTGTGCATGTGTATTATTTTATTAAAGAATTTGGGGGGCCAGGCTGAAAAGACAAGAAGAGGCCACTGCCATATTCTCCAGCAACTGCTCACTCCAGAGTAATGAGGACCTACACTCACACCTGTACATGAAATTTTTTTTTCAAACTTTATTCACAATAGCCCCAAACTGTAAACACCTACATGTCCTTCTGTGGGTGAGTGGTTAAACTAACACTGTAGCATCCATTCTGTGGAATAACAGTCAGCCACGAAAAGGAATGAACCCAACAACCTGGATGACTCTGCAGAGAACTGCGGTGAGTGTAAAAAATCAATCCAAAAGGCGTGTATGGTGTATTTATATAACACTCTTGAAATGAAAAAATACAGAACTGGAGACAGACTAGTGGATGCTAGGGGTGAAGGAGAAGCCGGGGGTGCGGCTCTGAAAGGACACCAAGGGGAGTTCCTGGGGCAGTGGTCTGCTGCCTCCAGACGGCACCACGACGGCACTGTCCAGACTGTGATGCTGCTCTAGCTCAGGGAGATGTCACCACTGGGGGAGACTGGGTAAAGGACACAGGGGTCTCTTTGTATTATTTCTCACAACTGCACGTGGGTCTACAAACGTCTCAACAGAAAAAGTTTAATTAAAAAAAAAAAAAAGTGATTGATCCGGGCAGTAGAACCATGGTTGAGCTTTCCTTCAAAAATGTTATATGTTTAGCGTCTTCTAGAATAAACATGTTATGCTGCTTTAAAGAAAACAAACCTCTGTAAATGTAAAACTGTGCATTAAAAGTCCTAAATGGATAAGGAAACAGAAGTTTTACTCGTCCCCCACAAAACGCGGACAGAGAGACGGAGCCTTGCTTCTCTTCAAAGGCCATGACTTCCAGAAGCTGGGGCTCCCCTTGCTCGGGCTTTGCTGGCGCAGCCTCGCAATGTCAGGGGACCCCCCCCATCCCGCGCAGCCCACATGCTCACCTCCAGGGGCAACACCAGTTGTGCTAATCACACCTTGGGTTCCCTCTGCATGATTTTGTTTACAGAAAGGATGCTGCTGTTTAGACTTTTTTAAAGTATGAAACCCACTTGACTACACCACCAAACGTAAATTGCAACCTCTATCTTCAATGTCCTGAGAAAGCCATTGTATGTAAACCATCCTTCCTCTTCCAGGCAGCAGGTCTTTCTGCTGTGAGTGAGAATCACCAGGTCCCTTGAACCGAAGCACCGGGCAGTGCAGCAGGCTCATAGCCGAGCGCCCCGCTGACGCACACACACCGGGCGACACCTCTGCTCTGATCTGAAGCACACATCTCTCTACTGTTCCCCATCAGCTTAGAGACGAAGTGGGCACGTCACCCACCACGAGGACAGCAGAGGAGAGCCTGCCTTGGGCAACGGGGAGCTGACAGCACTCTCCACCTGGGAGCCCCGCCTGGCTGTCAATGAACTGCCTTTAGTCCCTCTGACTCATTGTTAAAAAATAAACGACTGTGGTTTTGTAGTAGAGCCTGAAGTCAGGTAAGTTGATTCCTCCAGTTTCATTCTTCTTTCTCAAAATTGCTTTGGCTATTCGAGGTTTTTTATATTTCCATACAAATCTTGAAATTATTTGTTCTAGTTCTGTGAAAAATACCACTGGTAGCTTGATAGGGATTGCACTGAATCTGTAGATTGCTTTGGGTAATATACTCATTTTCACTATATTGATTCTTCCAATCCATGAACATGGTATATTTCTCCATCTATTAGTGTCCTCTTTGATTTCTTTCATCAGTGTTTTATAGTTTTCTATATATAGGTCTTTAGTTTCTTTAGGTAGATATATTCCTAAGTATTTTATTCTTTTCGTTGCAATGGTGAATGGAATTGTTTCCTTAATTTC
>SJYX01005351.1:68159-84533 GCA_006410675.1 Oreotragus oreotragus
AATTATACAGAGTGAAGTAAGCCAGAAAGAAAAACACCAATACAGTATACTAACACATATATATGGAATTTAGAAAGATGGTAATGAGGACCCTGTATGCAAGACAGATGTGTACAGCAGACTTTTGGACTCTGAGGGAGAGGGAGAAGGAGAGGGTGGAATGATTTGGGAGAATAGCATTGAAATATGTATACTATCATGTAAGAAATGAATCGCCAGTCTATGTTCGATGCAGGATGTAGGATGCTTGGGGCTGGTGCATGGGGATGATCCGGAGGAATGATGTGGGGTAGGAGGTGGGAGGGGGGTTCATGTTTGGGAGCTCATGTACACCTGTGGCGGATTCATGTCAATGTATGCCAAAACCAATACAGTACTGCAAAGTAAAATAAAGTAAAAATAAAAATAAAATAAAATAAACGTTTCTTTTTCAAAGTGCTGCCAAAGCTCTCTCCTAAAGCTACTGCATCACAGCTCCCTCGCCACAAGGCTGCAGCTTCTAGAAGGCTCGAGGGAGGAGGCACAGAGGAAGCCATCACAGGGACGACCCCCAGGCTCCTGTTTCCACCCATGAGGACCTGGCAGGCCGTCAGAGCTCCCCTTCTCTTTCAGATTAAAAGGATGCAGTAAGACTTAGCTGTGCCCTAACCCCAGATGCACCCAAATTGAGACACGGGTGGCTGCGGTACAGGAAGTACGCCCGAGCAGACACAATTCATCCTGCTTGGGTCGAGGTGGCTTTCCTTAAAGATTAAAACCGCTAATCCCAAGTGGGACTGCCCAGCTTCTGAAGCCCAGTCACCATCCCCACCCCCAGAGCACTTCTCCCGGCCCTGTCTCAGCACCACCCCCAGGGGTCTGGTCCACTCAGAACAGGGTGCAGCGGACAGTCCCCCATAGGGACCCACAGCCAGGCCTCACCCGGGCCCAGCTCGGATGGGACTGCCCAGCTTCTGAAGCCCAGTCACCATCCCCACCCCCAGAGCACTTCTCCCGGCCCTGTCTCAGCACCACCCCCAGGGGTCTGGTCCACTCAGAACAGGGTGCAGCGGACAGTCCCCCATAGGGACCCACAGCCAGGCCTCACCCGGGCCCAGCTCGGCTCTCAAGGTGGTCCCAAGGCCATCTGCTCGTGGAGGGCAGGCCCTGCGGGCTGGGGCCAGGCTGTGTGGACACAAAACCTCCCTGTGCGACCCGTTAACCTGCTGGCCTTTGGGAGCCGGGCTGGTGCGGGTCTGCCCAGAGACACCGGCACACCTGGTGTGGCCAGGATGGAGTCTCCGAACCCGAGAAGCTGAGCCAGCCTGCAAGGCTGGACAGAAGACCCGGGACAGGGGGAGAGAGCGCGAAGCAAGAACGCACGAGGGTAAGTCACGGAGGCCAAAAGGCCAAGCACGTGCTTCTTAGGGAAGGCCAGGCCTGGCACCCGGCCCCCACCCTCCGCCCTCCACCCCGGCGCCCCCCTCCTGGCGCTCACCCCTGCCGCCCTGTGAGGTCTGTCCACGCGCCAGTGCCCATCACATGGGACAGCCCTGTGGCTTCATGACCCAGAGGCTGAACAACCACGGAAGACACGCCGGCAAGACAGACCGAGGCAGAGTAAACTGGAGGAGCCCCAGCGCTGAGCTCAGGACAGAGGCAGGCAGCCCGCCCAAGTCCTCGCCAAGTTTGCTCATGGAGACCCTCAGGGTCTCTTGTGTCTGGGCAGCGACTCTGCTTTTGGGCGCCAAAATATTACTACAGGGGCATCTCCTGCAGAAACCAGCAGGCTCTCCGTGGAAGGTGATGGGAAGCTTCATTGCAAAGTCACAGGCAGAGCTAATACTGGGGGAGACCATTAACTGCCCTGATCCAGATCAGAGCAGAGATTAAAGACGCGGGGCAGTCAGCAGTCGATTGGGGTGCGGGGGCCTCTGAAGCCAGCTTCAAAGAGTTCTGATCTGCCATCCCGCCCGCTGTGGCTCAGTCACAGAAATAATGGATCCCTGCCTGGAGAATCCCATGGAGGGAGGAGCCTGGTAGGCTACAGTCTATGGGGTCGCAAAGAGTCGGACACGACTAAGCGACTTCACTTTCACTAAGCATGTTCTCAGCCCGGGAAGGGGAACTCAGCCCAGCAGTCTCATCTCGGCGGTCAGCGGCCCCCCGCAGCCTTGGGACAGAGGCCGACCACCCAGTGTGGCTTTCAAGGCCTTCCGGGGTCTGGCCCACCCTGTCTCACAGATCTGTCTCCTGCCGGCCCCACGAGGTGCCCTGCCACCTGCCCCAGATCCGGAGCAGGCCCCCAGGCGGGCCCCCTGCCAGGCCCCGGCCCTGGCAAGCGCCCTCCTTACCACAATAACCCCGGGCGCACCACCCAGGAGCACAAGCCTGCGGCAGGGCCCCGCTGACAGTGGTCCCTGCACCAGCTGCTCTGCGGAGCCTGGACAGCCGCAGCACCCCCGTCTCCTTGCGTGCCCTCCGAGAGGCCAAGCTCCCCTGCAATATCATGAGCCTGCCCTGCGTCCATCCCACCCTCCACCAGCGAGCAGCCTTTCAGCAAAGTGGGTCGGGAGGTGGACAGGGGTGACAAAGAGCAAATACCCCAAGTGTGATCGTATCTGGCTGCTGGAAACAATGCTGACTTTGCAACATACTTCTATACTTTTCATGTTCTGGGACTTGTATACGAACATACAAGCTAAGGGATTTAGAGTAAAAAAAAAAAAAAACATTCTTGGCTCTGCCACTTAGTAGCCTTGAGAACTTGGGCAAAGTACTTAAACTCCTAAGCCTATTTCCCTAATCTGTTAAATGGGATTAGGACACTTACCTCGAGATTATCAGGGAGCAATTAGGTGGTATGTAGACAATGCTTATTACATCGCCTGGTGCAGCATCTACCGGCTGCTTCCATCGTGGAGACGATAAGCTATTCCAAATGTCCCCCTGCTCACCTCGGTCCCTCGTCAGCGACACGCAAGCCACGCCCCGACCCTGCACAGCCTGCCCCAGAACCCGCCAAGTCTGTGCAAGGAGCTCGCCCCCCAGTCTGCGTGGCAGCAGACCCGTGTCTTTCTCGCTCCCTAAGAAGGGGCTCTGGGTGCCGTCGGGCCCAGCCTCACCCGTCCTCCTCACCAGCTCAGGACTTCACCTGCAGAACCAGCCCAGCAGCCAGTGACCAGGCTTCGGAGGGAAGAGCTAAAGCTCCAAGGACCTGGGAGGCCAGCCCCGCTGCTCACCACGAAGGGCCAGACACCGCGCCCTCAGGAGGCCTGCTCCACGTGGCCAGCCATGATCACAGCACGTCCCGCCCCTCGGGCAGCCTCGCCAGGCCTGCCCTCCCTCCGGGAGTCCACATCTAAGCAGACCAGAAGCGGCCCGGCATGGGCTCCCCACTGACCTGGGCCTCGAACGGCCCCTCCTGGCAGTCCACGTCTTACCCCCACTCCCTCCAAAGCAGTGGGTGGACGAGCCCACCGAAGCCCCAGCTGTGGACGGGGCAGAGGACCAGGCCCGCCCGGAACGCTCCCACACTAGGAAGTCAAGGCCAAGCGTGGGCCCCGTGTCTCATCCTCCTTCCTGCTTCACTGTCTTTCAGATACGCATGCTTGGGTGGGTTTGGGGGTTTTTTCCTGCCTACTTCACAGACAGGAGGCTGGAAGGAGAGGAACTGGAGACGGGAAAAGGGAGCTGCCATTTAGGGGGCGGCTGCGACACGGGGGTGCGGGTGTGGATGCAGGGCGCCAGGCAGGGTTGCCCCTGACACCACCAGCAAAGCCCTGGCCCTCTGTGCCCCACTGTTGGCCTGCAGAGACAACCTGGGTTGGACGGCAGCGCCTTTCACAGAGTGACTGCGCTGGAGGCGTCCCAGGAGCTGGGACTGTGTGTGACTTGCCAGGATGGAGCGCCACCCAAGCAAGGGGGGCAGAGAGCCAGGGAGAGACGAGGCAAAGCTCGGCAGGGCCTGGCCGAGCCCCGAGGTGGTGGGGGAGGCAGGGGGCCGGCCCAGCAGCGGCAGAGCAGGGTGAGCTGCAAGAAGCACCCTCGGGAGCCCTTCTGCGGAAGCTTTTCCAACAGCACCTCCCTGCGCCTCCATCTCCCGCTCCGCAGACCAGGACTAGTACCGGGACCCACCTCAGGGACCTGTGGAGGACCCAGGAGAGGACCCAATGGGGCTGGGGCCCTCCCCAGGGGACGTCGGGCTGTCAGGGCTGAGGGCAGGACCTGGGATGCCCCACAGCCCCCTGGAAGAGACAGTCAGCAGGGCTGCTGCTGAGAAAGCCTGACGCAAAGCGTCGCCCCTGGACCTGCCGGGAGCAGCAAGGCCGGCCAGCACACCGCCACGGACAACACCTGGAGCCCAGCACACTGTGGGGAGATGGGCCGCGGCGACTCTTTTTCCATAGATGAAGGTCCTGGCGCTCCCGAAGACAATCAGCCTGCTGAGTAAGCAACAGAACCAGGACTCAGCGGGGGCAGCCAAGTGCAGGGTCAGCAAGGTCCCTGCCGCCCCCACCTCCCATCCAGGGGAGGGGGTGCGGTGCACACCGGCCCCTGACCCCTCAGCCACAGAGACCCGTGCTTCTCCGCACACAGACAGCGCTCTCTGAACAAAGCATTCATCCGCTTGCCTTGCTACATTCAGGCTCCGGACTGTCCCTCTGCTCTGTGTGTTTATCTCTCAGCATTTACTGAGCATGTCTCCTATATACCAAGCACCATTATCGAGCTGGAGACACGGGAGTGAAATCGTCCAGGGAAGGCGGCTCTGCAAACAAGAGATGGATGGCCTAACACAAGTGCAAGGCCAGAGCTAGAAGTCATGCGGGCGCGGGGCTTGGCAGAGAAAGGACCCAAACATCCCTGTAGAGCCAGGCCTCAAAGCCCGAGGAGTTTCCAAGAGAGACAAAGGACAAGCGGATCCCTGGAAGGGGGTGCCTGGGGGGCATCGGAACTAAGGGGACTTAGACCCAGGCCCCTTGAGACACACACCACCTAGGGGACAGTCACACACAGACGACACTCTGATAGGTCACAGTAGGAACACGCAAGCAGCAGCTGGCAGGACAGGAGGAGACAAGGATGAGCTACGGAAAGAGGGACGAGGCTCACCCCAAGGCTTTGCATCAAGGCCGTGCTGAAACGGTGCCTGGCGTGTCATCAACGCTCTGAAGACGTGGTGATCTGACGAGCGAACTGGCCACTTACTCTCGACGGCCAGCACTTCTCTAACAGTCCCGGATCCACCGCCCCGTCCCGTTCCTGGGCCTGATTCCCACACCCATTGGCCCAATCCTTTCTGTTCTTGGCACGAGCCCTTCCTTCTTTGGGACGATTTGGCTTCCTCGCTTCCAGAGAGGACATACCAACGCTTGAGAGAGACACAGGCTCGGCCGACAGAAAGCCACAAATGGACACACTCCTGACACTCTGTCCGCGTCTGCCCCCGTACCAACCTCCTGCCCCCCTCCTGGGACCTGCTGCCCCCTCGCCCGCCTGCTAAGAGCGCCAAACTCCTGCCAGACTCCAGCTCGACAGTCCCTCCTGGTCTCTCCCCTCTCTCCACAGCCTTCCCCATGCCACCTCCGCCCTCCAGTCTGTCTCAGCCACCGAGCCAGCCAGGAATAGCCAGACGGACGCAATCTGAGACCAAGAGCCCCGTGAGGCCCAGCTCCCCAGGGACAGAGAGCCAGCAGGTGGTGTCTCCCGAGGACTGAGCTGCCCGTGGCAGCAGACACGGGACACGCAAGTGCGCGTCCCGCACCTCCCCTTGGAGGCGGGAGCAGAGGGAAGGAGCGACGGAAAGCAGCAGAAAGTCAGTCACCGAGCAGAACGCAGACTTTGTGAGGATGAATCTTTTTAAAAGTCCACTGCTCAGATCAAACAGAAACACATATCACACAGCGCTGGGCAACGAAGCAGACGGGCCTGGCTCAGCCTGCAGAGCCGAGGCAAGGCTCCTGCCGCCTCCCCGAGGGCCTCTCGGCCCCTCCTCCGGCCCCCAGACAAGGGCCGCAGGGCTCTGAGGACGCGTCCATCTCAGGAAGCCTGGCCCGGCTTGCCCTGTGCCTGGCACCCATGAGCAAGGTAACCGCCGACCTCCTCTCGGTCCGGCACACGGTGGGGAGCTGGGCACCAGACGGGTCCGCAAGCCAGAGGTGCCCACCTCCACTGAGGCCACCCCGCCTCCTCTTGGGCCGTGCGCCCCAGGCCAGGCTAGGCTCCAGGGCCGAGCCCCAGCCCCGTCCCTGCCTGGCTGCTGCCTCAGGGACTCTGGGGGTTGCGGGGGGCGCCGAGAGTACCCCTCGCCCCCCTGCCTACCCCAAGATGGCACCTGGGAGCCGCAGGCCCTTAGAAGCGTGGAACTGACCCGACGAGCTGGGGGGGGACGCAGGCCTGGGCCCGAGATGCATCTGACCAGCCACGCTTACGCCCTCTCAGGACAGCAGGAACTCCTCGAAGGTCATGGACATGCGGACGAGGACAGTATGGAGACTCACTTCCCAACGGCAGCGAAGCAGAAAGAGGAGGAAGGAAACCAACAGCGGTATCTGTGGCGCCCTGGGAAGAACAAAGTCCAAGGCGCTCTGTCCCAGGAGTAACCCGTTTGATGGGTGGATGCAGGGTGAGCAAGCGGACCGAGCTCCTTCATGCAGTTATGACCTCAAGCGGCTGGGAGGGAGCATGCTTTCCCACACTCACAGGACGCACATCGAGGGGACACTCGAATAAGCTGCCTCCCGCAGGAGGCGGGGGGCGCGGAGGATGCAGGGCTGTCTCATGAAACAGTCACAGCTTTCTCTGGAAATGACCCTTCATGGGCAGCGCGCCCCTTCCTCGAGCTGCCCGTTTTTATAGACAGGGAAGCAATAAGACCGGCGTGGCCACAAAGAGCTCCAGGTGGTTCCACCCGAAGGCACGAGGGACTGGAGAATTCCGGATGGTGTGCAGCTGCCACTCTCCACTTCATGCCGGGCCTGGTCGAGACACCCTCACATGGCCCCCGTGACCCTCTCGGCAGGCCTGGGCTGTCTGATCCTTACATCAGGAACCGTGAGCCTGGGGAGCAGCTGGGACCCCATGCTCCCACACAGACATCCTGCCTCAGGGGCCCCCCCACAACCCAGCAGCCATGAGCTGTGGCCGATCCCCCATCTGACTCTCTGCGAGCCCATGGACAGTAGTCTGCCGGGCTCCTCTATCCATGGGGTTTCCCAGGCAAGGATGTTGGAGCAGGCTGCCATTTCCTCCTCCAGGGGGTCTTCCTGATCCAGGGACTGAACCAGCGTCTCTTGTGTCTCTTGCACTGGCAGGCGGGTTCCTTACCACTGTGCCCCTGAGGGGGCATCTGACTCTAAAGCCTTCTCTTTACCACTCTGCTCTGCTAAAGCTTAGACACACCCTCAGTGTTCAAGGTCCTCTTTTGTTGGTTATCTAATAAAAATCTCTACCCTTCCATATCATTTTTCACTCACTGATTTATTATGCACTAGCCATTTATTCATGCAATATTTACAGAGCAGCCAGTTTTACACGAGGCTGCTGCAGGCGGGGAAGAAGCCCAGTGTCACCCGAGGAGCCGAGAGGAGGACAGGAGAGGCTGCACCACGGGCCGGTGCTGACTATGACCCAAGGAGACACAGCACGTGGTCCCTGCCAGGAGGAGCTTGGTCTCAGGAATAAAGAGGCCAGCAGCAGCGTCCTGGGCGGTGTGCTCCATGTAGGGTGGAGGCTGACCCCCTACCCCCAGCCGCAAAGGACAAAGGGGAGGGCACTTCCAGAGGGATGGCTGGAGAACATCAGGAGCTGGTGCGTGGAAGGCAGGCCTTTGAGGATGGGCAGGGCTGGGAGTCCTGGTTTAGGTGTGCCTGCAGAGAGGACCGCTGCACGGAGGCTGGATGTAGGGAGGGCGGCAAGCTCGGCAATGGGGGTTCTCCAGGTGGCGGGGTCCACAGCTGAGCCAGTCCAATACGTGTGTTCACCGCTTCCTCGGAGAGCCTGCAGCCGGGAAGGTCTATCTTTTCTCCATCCTCAACCTGGAAGCAACTTCCCCGTGTGTTAGCTGTCTTCAGACAAGTCATCCCACCTAGAGGTGGTGGAGGCGGTTCCACAGAGGCATACTGGCCAAGCCCTGTGGGCGGTGAGCAGAGGACGAAGGCTGCCCGGCTCAGCACAGACTCCACCAGTCCCCGAGAGCTCCGACGGTAGGAGGTACACGTTTATGTCCTCTGCCGTAAGTTGTCAAAAAGAGGCAGGGCCCCTGGAGGAGGCCTTGGGGATAAGTTCAACTGAGGGCAGGGGTGGCTTTGCAAGGCCACACGGTGGGCAGGACTGAGCCAAACCTCCATTTCCAACTTGATCAGTAATGTGGGTGCTGTTTTCATCCTGACTGATTTCTACCCTTGAATGTGCTTAAACCCAGACCCCACCCCAGAGACCCTCAGGAGGCCACTGTCCATGTTTCCCACCACATCCACAATTTCTGGTCCGTCTGTAAACTGGCTGATTTGGGCGTATGGACCAAAGGCGTGCCCTGAAGTCTCCAGGCGTGATCATCACTTTTGACATCCCTTCCCCAACTCGCCCCAAGCTCAGCAGCCCCTGGTGCCCTCAGGCAGCACCCTCGCGGTCCTCGGCAGGTACTGCTGCTAACGCGTCCACGGGCCTGCAGAACGCGTCCCCCTTTGGAGCAAGGGCCATGCTTCATTCCTGCTCGTGTCCCCGCCAGGCCCAGCACAGCAGCGGAAGGATGCCCCCGTGAATGCATGTGGAGTAACCTGAATGCTACCCCAAGTCGTGTACCCAGCAAGCCAGTCAACTCTGCGTGTCCAAAATATGCCTGGCACTGGGTTTCAAAGGGTTAAAAAGGTTAAAAAACCCTTTTCAAAAAGAAGATATTTTAAACACCAGCAGCTGACACTGCAGAAGACACATGGGGCTTTAGGGCCACGCACCCTGACGTAGAAATCTCGTATCATAATGTCATTAATTGGGCTACTCCCGTTGACAAAAATCTGAGTTAAGCTTGATCAAGAAGATGACATTAATGTAGTCGGTCGCGGCACTTCACAGTAAGATCTTCAAGCCAGCACAGGCTGCAATCACAACGGGACCATCCATCACCGATATAATCCTTTCATAATTGCTTCTAAGCTCTGGGTCATTACATTTAAGGCTGAAAGACCAAGGAGGAAGAAAGCGGTGAAGCATTGTAATTAGGAGAGAAATAAGAGGACCAGGACAGGAAGGCACACAGGAGGGGAGTGGAGAACCGTGTCCCTTACCAGTTCCCCAGAAACTTGGGGGACACGGAAGAAGTTTCTGAAACAGGAAGGAGGTAGAAGTAGGGAAGAGGCAAGAAGACCAGGGAGGACTGCTGACGACCCAGAAATAAGACTGTTTTCCAGGCGAGGCAATTGTACACACAGGGCTTCAAGAACAAGACGTAACAACCATCGCACAACACGCTGGGTTACGTTCAGCCATGAGCCTCTTGACCGCCTCCATGGAGCTAGACATGTGCTAGGAGTGGAGGGAAAGAGACGAATGACAAGGCTGTCCCTGATCGCAGGAAGCTCACACTCTAACCCGGGGCACCGATCTGAAAGGAAATTACAACACGGTGGCGTGCTAACTGTAGCAACAGAAAGTGTGCGCACGGCACAGGGAAGGCACAAGTTACTCGTCTTAGAAACGCAGCCTGTAGCGAGGAGCAGAGCACCAACGTGGAGACGAACATCCTCGGGGCGGGGGCGAGTTGCTGGATGAGGCAGTATCTGGACACGTCTACAAGGCACCCCTCTGGGCACAGGGCGGGTGTTCAAGAAACTTGCGCGCGTGTGTTCTGAGTCTCTTCAGTCGTGTCCGACTCTGTGGGACCCCAAAGACTGTAGCCCACCAGGCTCCTCTGTCCATGGGATTCTCCAGCAAGAACACTGAAGTGGGCTGCCATGCCCTCCTCCAGGGGATCTTTCTGACCCAGGGATTGAACTCACATCTCTTATGCCAGCTGCACTGACAGATGGGTTCTTTAGCACCTCCTGCGAAGCCCTCAGGAAACTTGAGATTATGAATGCTATGGGGGGAAGGAAAGGCCGCAGGGAAGGGAGAACCTGAGCTGGAACCTGAAGGAGCCCCCAGGTGCATGAAGTGGGTAAGGTGGTCCCAAGCAGAGCAGCAGGGGCAGCAGGCCAAGAGGGGTGACAAGACACCGTGAGCTGGAGGTGGACGGGATGAAGAGGCGGGGGCAGAACGCATGCCCGCTGTGTGAGGTGAGGGTGGGCTTCTATTCCAGAGGCCACGAGGACTACGAAAGGGCTTGGAGCGGGGGGAGTCCTACCCTGCCTGCCTTTTAGAAAGACCACGCCGGCCACAGAGCAAAGTGCACCTCTCGGGAGACACTGTGGCCGACTCTCAGAGGCAGGAAATTCACGCCTAAAAGCAACCGTCACTCCCCTGGGGACAGGCTGGTCTACATGTGACATGCTCTCTTCTTGTGACGATTTCGGAACAATCCAGTCAAGCACTCAACTAAAGGCTCATTCTTCCTCCTGAGAGAGGAGGTAAGAAGCGTACAGAACACGAGGGAGGGGATGAGTCCCTGCTTTGGCGCTGTCATTATTTTACTGACGCTGATGGCTGTAATTTACAAATTTGGGAGCCATTACACCGAGCCGCAGCTCTCTCTCGGGCTCTAAAATTGATTCATGGCGCTATTGTTCTTTAAAGACAGTAAACGCCTGCTGTGACCGCGAGGGTAAGCTACCCCTGGCTGCACTCCGATGTGGGCTGCACCCTTCTGGCAACAGCTGACAAGGGTGGTGGCCCTCAGGGCAGGGCTGGCCGGTGTGGACTTGGTCTCCTAGGACAGGAACCGTTCGGGCTGGTGGGCAGGGAGGGGAAGACCGCCATGGCTTCCAAGCATCCTGAACGGCTCCTGGGGCGCCCCGGAGATGAGGCAGGCCGAGCTGGGGTGCCGAGTGGGCGGGGCTCAGGCTGGTGCACGTCACTCAGATGCTGCCAGCGTCCACGTGCAGAGAAGCCATCCTGCACCCTCGTCCTGCACCGAGAGGAGTGCGGCACCGTGGGAGAAGGGGATCCTTGGAGTCTGAGAGTCTTGCCAGCTTACCCTACACACATCCTTTTTTCTCACTCAGACCAGTTCCCTCGTCTGTAAAGGGGGGTGACAACGTGTTCTTGCACGCTGACGGTGTCAGGACAGGACGAGATGATGCACAGGAAGCGCTGGGCACACGGCCGGAACAGGATGGCAGCTTTACTGTGTGCCAGGCGGCGAGAAACCTAAACCTACAGGAAGCAAAACAGCCTCCAACACGCTGCTTCACAGGCCTGAGTGAACAGCAAAGGCGGGCTTGAGCCCTTCTCTTTTCAGTGGGATTTGGAAACTACTTGAGACTTGTGCTAAGAAACACAACACTGAATGTACATTGTCTGCCCGGGGAGACAGAGAACCTTCCCAAGACCTGCAAGGACCCGCAGCACACCGGTAGCTCACCTCCTGTGACCTGAGCGCATCGCGCTGGTAGCTCACCTCCTATGACCCGAGCACATCAGCGACCTGCAAGGACCCGCAGCACACTGGTAGCTCACCTCCTGTGACCCGAGCACATCAGCGACCTGCAAGGACCCGCAGCGCGCTGGTAGCTCACCTCCTGTGACCCGAGCGCATCATGCTAGTAGCTCACCTCCTGTGACCCGAGCGCATCAGCGACCTGCAAGGACCCACAGCGCACTGGTAGCTCACCTCCTGTGACCCGAGCGCATCACGCTGGTAGCTCACCTCCTGTGACCCGAGCGCATCAGCGACCTGCAAGGACCCACAGCGCGCTGGTAGCTCACCTCCTGTGACCCGAGCGCATCACACTGGTAGCTCACCTCCTGTGACCCGAGAGCATCAGCGACCTGCAAGGACCCGCAGCGCGCTGGTAGCTCCCCTCCTGTGACCCGAACGCATCAGCATCCTGCAAGGACCTGCATCACGCTGGTAGCTCACCTCCTGAGACCCGAGCGCATCAGTGTCCGGAAATCCCTGGTAATTTGAAATCCCATCTGCATGATAATTTCTGAGCTTACCAAATTCACAAAAGCCTACTTTCTCACAAGAATCCCAAGAGATGGCACCATCAATCTCGCTTCACCAATCAGACACTGAGGTTGACGGGGGTGAAGCCCTGCGCAGCGCCCTGGGGTGCCCTCCTCTCCCCAGAGGCAGAACCCCGAGGGCTCGAGGGCCCACAGAGCAGCCAGGAGCGGGCACAGGACACGAAGTTCAGGCTGGAACAGAAACCAAGCTTCAGGATGGGGAGAGCCAGCCCTCCCCTGGCCTTCTGGAGAGTGGCAGAGAAACACACGCACTGCGCCCTCAGAATCTAGCCAGCACCTGACGCCGGACACCGTGAGTGAGTCTGCAGTGAACCAGGGTCCTTCACACAACTGTTACGGCCCCAGAGGGGTCCTGGGGTCCCAGCTGGGCGGGCCGAGGAGTCCGTCATCTCCACGCCCTTCACTGGTAACTGTCTGCGGGCTCTGCCCAGCCCCAATCGCCCCTTTCTGGGGAACCCGTGCTCCTATCACTAACAGGCAACGCCACCAGAAGCCGTGGTTGTCACTGTCCGACTTTCGCCCCACGGGCCCCAGGCGGCAGGACCGGGGGAGGACAGCCAAGAGACACTGAGCCCGGAAGACACTTCCTCCTGGAAGTACGGGGTCGGGGCCGAGACAACGGTCAGGCGGAGCTGCCGCGCCACCTGGGGCCGTGGTAGATGGCTACTGCAGGGACCCCGCAGTTAGAGACGCAGAGGAGACGGTGAAAGGAGAAAAGCAAGGAGGGGAGCGAGACCGCCAGGAGAGCCACGGCGGGCGCCGGGCCCACGGGGCCTTTCCGCCCGGTCCCAGCGGCAGCCTGGCTCCACGGTGCACCTGCCCGGGGTTCCAGGGGCCACCCAGCCTCTCCCCAGTGCATGCCCTCTTGAGCTTAGGACAGCTTGAGCGATTTTGCCAGTGTCGATCAAGAGTCTTAACTGAGACAGGCCCCTTTCGGGTGCACTCAGGCCAAAGCCGCCTGAAGTTTAAGGGGCTCCAGGAGCCCCCAGGCCACAGCCGTGTTGGAAGAGACAGGCAAGGAGGCAAAGCACACAGGGGGCTCTTGCCCCATGGGCGCCGCGGCGGGGCCGGTTGGGGGGGCGCGCTGGAGGGAACGAGGCCAAGCCCCACAGCCCGCCGGCGCCTCAGCCTGCAGCCAGCCAGCACGTGGCAAGAGGGCTGTGGTTTGGAACTGTGTTCAGGAAAGCGAGGCTGATTTTATCCGCAGCCTGAGAAGACTCATCAGGAGGATGAATCGGCCAAACAAGATGCAACGCGTGATGAAGCAAAGCCGGAGTCCATTCAGGACCACCCCAAGAATGGCTCCTCCCAGGCCCCCCTCCACTTGGGTCCCCACTACCCAGCCTAGGCCACACCGAGGGCTCTCGGCCGCCCCAGCCCAGGCCAGCCCCGCCCCCGGCCCTGCGGCTGCCTGGCACATCCCTCCTCCTTCAGGTGTGGCGGCCCCCACGTTCCTCCGCTCTCCAGCTCCAGCAATGTCATCTAAGAGAAGGCAATCCCCTCAGGACTGCGACATCATTCGGTCACCACACAGACACGTCTCAGCTGATACGAATATTCCCAGATTAGCGGCCAAGAAAGTGCAGTGAGAAGACATCAGTAACTTCTCCGGGGGCACTCAGCTGAGAGATGAAGCCAGGGCTTTAGCCAGGTCTTTTGATTCCAAAGGGACTTCCCAGGTGGCTCAGTGGTAAACAATCTGCCTGCCAATGCAGGAGACCTAAGGGGCATGAGTTCACCCCAGGATGCCTAAGAGAAGGAAATGGCTATCCACTCCAGTATTCTTGCCTGGAGGACTCCATGGACAGAGAAGCCTGGCAGGCTACAGTCCATGGGGCCACAAAGAGCTGGACATGACTGGGCAAGCGTGCACACACACACACTGACTCCAAACCCTCCACCTCCTCCCACGAGGCCTCCCACATGTCACGTCCCTGCAGATTAGTTTAAGCCAGAAGGGAACTCCCCCTCCTCTTGCCTGGGCACCTGCAGAGTCACGTACCTGCCCTGCCAGCTCCACCTGCACCTCTGCCCACACCCACTCCGGCACCTGCAAGACCCAGTTCCTTGACTCGCGTCTTACTCTGACTCCTAGTTTCATGTAGCCAGTACTCAACAAACACTGGGGAGGTGGGTGAAGATCACCATGGACGTTTCTTGAGGAAACCCCCAGGTGTGCAGCATGTAGAAGTTTGGCCCTGGTCTGGGTGGGACCACAGGTTCCACGAGAAGAGTTGGTGTGGCCCCACCCTGAACTGGGTAACTTCCACCCACACCCACGAAACAGAAATTAAGGCAAACTTGGGCTCCAGCAACTCCCTGCAACTCAAACCACGGTGTAACTCCTTTTCCCAGCCGGACCTGAGCTTGTGATGAACAGCCAGCGACATCGCCAGCCCCTGTCTTCAGTGATCGGAAAAACAGATCGTCAGCACTGCCCTGATTCGCAAGCTTCCGAGTTCATTAATACAATACAGACAGCCTCTCCCAGAAAGGCATGTTAAAAAGACCTCGCTTTTAAGATTTTCGGTTCCACCCAGCTTCACTGCACTATTAAAACTTTGCTTTCACCACTCACTCATTCATCCTTTTCATTAATGCAATCAAAATCGATGACGGACAGCTAACAAACACCCGCAACATTCTGAACATGCCAAGGTGCAGACTGTTAAAGTCCGGGGATGAGACCGACACGTGGGAACCTGGAAGGGGCTACATGGCACCCCTGGGTCAAGAAGAGGTGGGCTGTCCCCCAGGATGTCGGAGAGCTGCCCGTGAGGAGAAAGCTTTGCATCACACCTTTGCAGGCACAGAGCTTCCCTTGTGGCTCAGCTGGTAAAGAATCTGTCCACAATGCGGGAGACCCTGGTTCGACTTTTGAGTCAGGAAGATCCGCTGGAGAAGGCACAGGCTACACACTCCAGTATTCTGGCCTGGACGCAAAGAGTCGGACATGACCGAGCAACTTGCCCTTCACTCCACTTTTTGTGGGCACCGCGGGGCTCCGGAGTTGCGGGACCTTGGGACACAGAGAGATGGTGTCGAGACACAGGCACAGAGAGGATAGGTAGACCACAAGAAAGTGGTGGCCCCCAAGGGCTGCAGAAGCCGCCGTCAGACCCTCCCAGAAGGAGGGGACCCTGGCAGGGAGCGCTGGGCTGGCTGCGCCTGAGCAAAGGGGGGCGGCGGCCCATAGTGGGACGTGTCGCCGTGGCCCAGAAGAGGCGGAGGGCCCGGCAGAGCAGCAACAGCAGCACAGGACGGAGTTCAAGGAGTCAACTCAGTGTTCTCGCCAATGTTCTATTTGTGGGCACGCTGAAGCTGAGAAGAGATAAGAACGCCTTCCTCAGTGATCAATGCAAAGAAAGAGAGGAAAACAACAGCGTGGGAAAGACTAGAGATCTCTTCAAGAGAATTAGAGATACCAAGGGAACATTTCAAAGATGGGCTCCATAAAGGACAGAAATGGTATGGACCTAACAGAAGCAGAAGATATTAAGAAGAGGTGGCAAGAATACACAGAAGAACTGTACAAAAAAGATCTTCGAGACCAAGATAACCACAATGGAGGGATCACTCACCTAGAGCCAGACATCCTGGAATGTGAAGTCAAGTGGGCCTTAGAAAGCATCACTACGAACAAAGCTACTGGAGGTGATGGAATTCCAGTTGAGCTACTTCAAATCCTGAAAGATGATGCTGTGAAAGTGTTACACTCAACAGGCCAGCAAATTTGGAAAACTCAGCAGTGGCCGCAGGACTGGAAAAGGTCAGTTTTCACTCCAATCCCAAAGAAAGGCAATGCCAAAGAATGTTCAAGCTACCGCACAATTACACTCATCTCACACACTGGTAAAGTAATGCTCAAAATTCTCCAAGCCAGGCTTCAGCAATACGTGAACCGTGAACTTCCAGATGTTCAAGCTGGTTTTAGAAAAGGCAGAGGAACCAGAGATCAAATTGTCAACATCCACTGGATCATGGAAAAAGCAAGAGAGTTCCAGAAAAACATCTATTCCTGCTTTATTGACTATGCCAAAGCCCTTTGACTGTATGGATCACAATAAACTGTAGAAAATTCTTCAAGAGATGGGAATACCAGACCACCTGACCTGCCTCTTGAGAAACCTATATGCAGGTCAGGAAGCAACAGTTAGAACTGGACATGGAACAACAGACTGGTTCCAAATAGGAAAAAGAGAACGTCAAGGCTGTATATTGTCACCCTGCTTGTTTAACTTATATGCAGAGTACATCATGAGAAACGCT
>SJYX01005351.1:84958-154816 GCA_006410675.1 Oreotragus oreotragus
GCAGGCTACAGGCCACAGGGTTGCAAAGAGTCGGACACGACTGAGCAACTAACACTTTCACTTTTGCTTGATAATATTCTGTAAGTTTTAGAGATGTCATTGAGGACATCACCCTTATCATGAGGTCCCATGTACGATGATCTACTGGAAACCCTTCTCTAAGGCCCCAGTGTTGGGGAAAACTATGCTACTTCTGAACAGTGTAGGATGATACAGGAACCCTTCAGCCTGTCTCTTATACACATCTACATTACTTTGCCCACAAAGGTCCATCCAGTCAAGGCTATGGTTTTTCTAGTGGTCCTGTATGGATATGAGAGTTGGACTGTAAAGAAAGCTGAGCGCCGAAGAATTGATGCTTTTGAACTGTGGTGTTGGAGAAGACTCTTGAGAGTCCCTTGGACTGCAAGCAGATCCAACCAGTCCATTCTGAAGGAGATCAGCCCTGGGTGTTCTTTGGAAGGAATGATGCTAAAGCTGAAACTCCAGTACTTTGGCCACCTCATGCGAAGAGTTGACTCATTGGAAAAGACTCTGATGCTGGGAGGGGTTGGGGGCAGGAGAAGAAGGGGACGACAGAGGATGAGATGGCTGGATGGCATCACGGACTCAATGGACGTGAGTCTGAGTGAACTCCGGGAGTTGGTGATGGACAGGGAGCCCTGGCGTGCTGCAGTTCATGGGGTCACAAAGAGTCGGACACGACTGAGCGACTGAACTGAACTGAGCTGAACTATCACCGAAGGCTGAGCCTCATGCCACTCTTCCTGTAGTCTCGACTGTAAGTTTTCTGATGGGAAACCAATGGCTTCGTTCCTGCCAACACTCACAGAGGCCTCCTCCGCACCCTCTGAGCTCCTCCCAGCAGGGCTACAGCCATAAACAAGACAAGGTCCTCCGTCAGCGAGACAGCCCCTGGTGAGACTCTCTGGTGGCTCCACGACCCCACCTCCCAGAGCTCAGACCCCCGGAGCGTGGCACACCATGGCAGAGGGGACTGTGGCTCCTGTCCTGCTGCAGGCCCTCCCCCTGTCCCCCTCTTCTCCCCTCCTTTCCCTTCCCTCACGTCTTTGGGGAGGCAAGCAGCCACCTGGGGTCAGCCTGCATGCTGCACTTTGGCTGAAGCGCCGCCGGCCCGCAACACCACTGACTCTCCTGCAGGGGCAGAGGGAAGCGGCCGCAGCCCGTGACAGCTGTTTCCACATCTGCCCGGGAGCAGCACCTGCCCTGTGTTAGATCCCGGCACGGCTGTGGCAGACGACCACAAACTCAGTGGCTCAAAACACACCTGCTGAAACTCATGGAGGTTGCCAGTCCTGGGCTCAAGGTGCTGGCAGGGCAGGTTCCTCCAGGAGCTTCAGGGCACTCTGGCTCCTGGCCGTTCCCAGTTTCCAGAGCCAGCTGCGCTCCTTGGCTCAGGGCCCCTTCTCGGCATCACCCCAACCTCCTGTTTCCATGGCCCAGCCTCCCTCTGATAAGAACCCTTTGACAGTCGTCCTGGGTCCAGCCAGACGGTCCCGGACAACCCTCCCATCACAGGCTTCCTAACCTCACCACATTGCACACCTCTCTGCCATGTGAGGGAGCAAGTCACAGGACTGGGGGTCGGGGCTGGGCATCTCGATGGTCCCCTCTGCCTCGTGCCCTGCGCACTCACGGGGGCCAAAGCCCGCTGTCCACAGGGTAGGTGCACAACCTCCTGGAGAAAAGCGTCCCTGTTGTCTGGCTCTAGGGAATACACAGTTTCATGTTTTACAGAGCTGGAAGGGAGGATGTTCAGAATCCTCAGGTTTGAATCTTGCCATTCTTAGGATAAAAGTGCACTGAAGGCAGCTCCTGATGAAACTGTGAGGCCTCGCCGCTGCCCAGCAGGGTGGCCTTACATCATCCCTGACCCTGCTGTTCTCATCTTAGGTGACAACAAGCCTTTTGCTGGTTCCGGACCAGGGCAGAGGTGGGCAGCAGAGTGGGGCGGGCGGGAGGTCAGGAAGGATGCTGACACGGGGGTGGGACCACGGAGAGCGCAGGGGACACCACGCCCCCCGAGGCTGAACAGGCAGCTGCCCAGAGGGTCCAGAGAGAGGACACAAGGCTGCGTTGCTGGGGATGAAGCTCCCCCTAGAGGCCACACGGGACGCACAGATGAGGGGGCAGCTCAGGAGACCCAGCAAGAAACACCAGGAACCCCACCTCCAGGACTGGAGCAGAGACGTGAGGGTCCAAACAGGTTTGAGAGAGATCATCGTTCGTGCATACGGAGCTCCAGAGAAGGCAAATCTAACCTGGGGTTACACAGAGAATGACAGCGGTCTGCGGAGGAGGGCTAGGAGTGGTGGGAAAGGGCTCAGTTCAGTCCCTCAGTCGTGTCCGACTCTGCGACCCCACGGACTGCAGCAGACCAGGCCTCCCTGTCCATCACCAACTCCCGGAATGTGCTCAAACTTATCTCCGTTGAGTCGGTGATGCCATCCAACCATCTCATCCTCTGTGGTCCCCTTCTCCTCCTGCCTTCAATCTTTCCCAGCATCAGGGTCTTTTCCAATGAGTCAGTTCTTCGCGTCAGGTGGCCAAAGTATTGGAGTTTCAGCTTCAGCATCAGTCCTTCCAGTGAATATTCAGGACTGATTTCCTTTAGGATGGACTGGTTTTATCTCCTTGCAGTCCAAGGGACTCTCAAGAGTCTTCTCCAACACCACAGTTCAAAACCATCAGTTCTTCAGCATTCAGCTTTCTTTATAGTCCAACTCTCACATCCATACATGACTATTGGGAAAACCATAGCTTTGGGGCTGGGGTGGCAGAAATGTGTAACCTGTCATAAGCCATCCTCCAGACAACTAAACCAGCACTTTATTGCATGTAACTTACACCGCAGTCAAGGAGATTTAAGAGAGCCAGTCAGGAGGACTGAAGGCCGTCGGCTGGGAAGAGGAGAAAGGCCAGGAGACAGCAGATGAGAGAAAGTGGTTCACAGAAGAGGGGCACCAGGGGGCATCTCCAGCATGAGACGGCCCGCAGCCACCAGACAGGTGGCCACTTACGGGCCCACCTCAGCAATGGACTCGCGAGGAGCCAGCTCCAGACAAGCAAATGAAGTGATCTAGCCCCAGCCTGTAGGAAGAGGGGGTCTCTCAGGGAACACCAGCACCCCTTGCTGATCAGACAGTAGTCAAAACGGGACATTCTGTGATATATAAAAGCTCTAAGATAGGGTCAATTCAGTCTGTGGTGGAACACAGGAAGGATGATGACTCTAAAATTAAATGACGTCATTTGTCAACATCATAGCTTTCCCATCGGAACTCCAGCAGTGGTATTCTAAATGGAAAAGCAACATTCAATCAGGACAGCGTATTTAGCCAGAGCAGAAGCAGCGAGAAGTGGCCCAGCCTGGCGAACTGGCCAAAGCTCGCCTCCCGGCCCAACACCCGCCGGGACGCGGGGGAGCCCTGCAGCATCGGGGGCCAGCTCCGCACCCTGGGGCCCGTGGACAGGGTGGGAGCCCTGGTCCGTGTAGGTGGGCAGGGCGCCGAGTCTGGAGCAGAGCCCACCTGCCTTCCACAGCCACATCGGGGCCTCCCTCCCTCGCAAGGGCGCCTGGGCCACCAGTCCTCTATTTGGAAACCACTGAAGAGGGACACCCCTTTGCAACAGAACGAAAGACGGTCCTGAGCAAAATAAATAAATGAATAAAATGACCATTTAGTATGCTGCTTTTCTCAAAGCAGATGTCAGAGGTGTTTCTTCAGAACAAACGAGAGGCTACACAGAAGCTGCTTGAGGGCACGGTAAGTCAGCGCAGCTGGCTGCCCAGCGAGATGGACCGAGGCTCAACACGTACGCGTTTGTGGGTTTAAAACCAACAAGCACACAAATGAAATGTGTGGTGTGCATGCACACACACAGCCATGTGCAATACAAAGCAGAGGAGCAGGAGTCAGATGGCCCTCAGTGGGCTGGCCAGCGGAAGGGAGACGCAGTTCCACAGTAGCCAGCCCGCCCAGCAGGGCACACTGCCACGCACTACGCTTGGCCACACGCCGGGCAGGCAGACCAGGACTTGTCGCGCAGCAGGCGCTCAATAAATGCCGAGAGGCGAACAAGTCAAAGAACCGTTCAGCCTCCATTTACAGAGCTGTTTCAACAATGTGGGGTACTGTTTTTATAAGCATAGGTTTCACCGATGTTAAAATAAATATATATAGATATTCCAGAAATCATTTCCTTGATCAGTAAACATTTAAGGGAGATACACACTTGATGGCAAAAGTGATCCCATCAGAGAAAGACCCACCCCCTCCACAAGTATCACTCCTACACATAAACTAGAAAAAGTCTAAAACTATGATAGCAAAAGTCTAAGGTTTTTTGGGTTTTGTTTTTGCCTTTTCATCCTGTTCATGGGGTTCTCACAGCAAGAATACTGAAGTGGTTTGCCATTCCCTCCTCCAGCGGACATTTTGTCAGCGTCCTCCACCATAATCTGTCCATCTTGGGTGGCCCTGCACGGCGTGGCTCATAACTCCATTGAGTTATGCAAGCCCCTTTGCCACAACAAGGCTGTGATCCATCATATTATCGATTCAATGGACGTGAACCTAAGCAAACTCCAGGAGACAGTGAAGGACAGGGAAGCCTGGCGTGCTGCAGTCCATGGGGTCGCAAAGGGTCAGAGACGACATAGCGATTGAACTACAAAAAGTTTACAGATATTTATGTCTGTTGCTCCTCTGGGGTCTTGTCAAAAATGAAGGCCCCGAATATGAGATAAGGAAGTTGGTCTGGATTAGCCGGAAGTCACAGACGCTAAACCCCAAACTCACCTTTAAAAAGTGTTGGCAAGGCTGCCTCTTTTGCAGGGTGAGTAATAAACCAACAAAGACACCATCTTCCTGACTCCACTAAAATGATTCACAGTGGAGATCTAAATTGGCTTTTCAGCCAAAAAGAAAGATGGGACAGACCACAACGTGCGGAAAACAGAAGCATTCACAGTTTAATTTGTTTTCGTCAAGAGCAAAGGTAGGAAGCACTCCCCTCACTCTTCTGTGGTCCTCAGTCACTGCTTATTTCCAATCACAGACGCTCAGTTCAGTCAAGATTAGGCTTGATACCGAGACAGCCTAAAGATGGCTTCATTTACTTTGAAACAGGGGGAAAAAAAAAAAACACAAGTTTTCAGGGAAACCACTCCCAGCTTCAGTGTTAGTCAGCATGCAATCCAAAAGGAGACGGCTGGGTCTTCGGAGGGATTCTGCCTTCTGTCACCCAAGCCCACCCAGGCTGGGCGGCTGGGGTGCAGGAAACGGCAAACAAGGGACTGAGGCTGCTCAGCTTTGCGCCAGAGACGGGGACGCGGGCCGGCAGCCTCAGAGCCAAGGGAGCCAAGGAAGCATCTCGGGGAAGGGCAGCCTCCGCCCCCTCCCTACAGCAGCTCTCACCGCAAGCCCCAGCCCCTGCATCCAGAAGGCAGACAAGCTGGAGAGTCGGGGGAGGCAAGTTCACCTTCTCTGAAGGCAGTGAAAGAAGGGAGGCAGCACCAGCTGAAGCTGTGGATACATGCTGCGGACCCTGAGGGCCACCCTGCAGCAGGGACTGCGGGCACCGCACCATCACAGCACCCAGACCACTGTCCACAGGAGGCGCTGAGGCTCGCGGAGACGGGCTGACCTGCCCAAGCGGCCAACGGGAGTCAGCCAAGACACGGGCGCGCGGCCCTGCAAACAGGTCTGAAGTCCATCGCCCTTTCCGCCTGTCCACGCTGCCCCAACAAGTCCTCCTGATGATGAGTCCACGCTGCACCATGAACTCTGCACTCGGGGGCCACCTGGTTCTGAAAGCGGGCAATCGCACAGCTGTCGTGCTAAGTCGCTTTGGCCGGGTCTGACTCTTTGCCGCCCCATGCACCCGTGGCCCGCCAGGCTCCTCTGACCGTGGGATTCTCCAAGCAAGCATACTGGAGTGGGTTGCCATTTCCTTCTCCAGGGGATCTTCCCGACGCAGGGGCTGAACCCACAGCTCCCCGTTAAGAAGACTCCTCCATGGAAATCGCTGTTGCTCTGCCAACAAAGTGAATTTTCATGGGGTTTTCAGTTAACAGAAGGCAAACTCCTCCATCCTTAGCCTCAAGTCACCACTAAATCTCACTCCAGTCCTCTACATACACGAGTTTCATGAGCAGCAGCAATAGGTGGCCTCCCATCTCCGTCTGAGCAATTCAGTCTGGGCATCACTGGGTGAGGTGGGCATGGCAGGCAACCATGAGGAGAGGAGGCTGGATGTGGGGTGGCTGAGCCCAGTGAGCTGGGCACCAAGGGAGAGGCGCCCACTACAGGAAGTCAAAGCCCAAAAGAGCTGAGGAGGACACCGGTGGGGCAGGCCTGGGGTGCGAGGGGCTCCAGGGGGAGGGCTGGTCTGCCCTGGCTGGTGGAGCCCCATAAACATTCATCATTAAAATGGTATAAAATAAGACAGAAAATTAAAATAGCCTATTATTCCATCACTAAGGTAATAGCCATGAATTCCACATGCAGCCTTTTAGTCTTTTTTTTCTATGCATAGATTTTTAATAAACTGAAATTACACTGTAAAAATATTTTATAATGTACTTTTGCAGCTTTTTTTAGTGGCTGCCCATTCTTCCATTATAAAGCTGTTCAATAATTCAATTAATCAATCCTCTGTTATACCACTCTTAGATTGTTTCCAATTTTTCCTTTGTTATAAATAACCCTCTTTGCATGCAAAGCCTTTTGCGTATTAGATTTTTTCCCTCCTTAGGGTGTATTAGAAGTAGAATCACTGGGTAGTAGAATATGGACTTTGTGGAGGGTTTGACTCACACAGGACTGCCAAACTGCCCACTGAAACATTATTCTGAACTATATATACTACACAAGCTATATTGAGACGTCTCCACTAAAAACTGCTCTGGGTTTTCACAGAATCACCATCTGCCCAGCACTGAGCTGCTTAGCAGGCCTCCTTACAGACACACAGAGCTCATCTAGCCTCTGAACAACGCCCTGAGGACGGAAAGGAAATAGTGCGAACCTCTGACTACATATGAAAGAAGTCAAGCTCCACGGGTCAAGTGCTTTGCCCCAGGCCTTGGAGCTCACAAGGGCTGGAGCTGCATGGGATTTTAGTCCTTGCAGTGGAGATCGCATGCCCTTCCTCCTATCCAGCTTTGTCTCCTGGCCAACAGACTACGTCTTCTCTCAGCAAATGAGACCCAAGACCTGCTGCTTCACAGACGTCTTCAGGAAACAAAGTCTTGAGGCTGAGTCGCCCAGACTCAGCTGCCCACGTGGTCCTCTGCAGCCACACGTTCCAGGCATCACAGGTAACCACTAGCCTCTGCACACGTGCTCAGTAGCATCTCCTGACCTGGAATTTGGCAGTGGCGTCAGATTCCACACCAAAAGCATAAGCAAAATTAATAAAAATAAAATCTCTTGTGCGTCGAAGGACTTAAACCAAGAAAGCAGAAAGACCACCTACAGAATGGGAGGAAATATTTGAAAATCATACGTGATAAGGGTTTCATGCTTAGAATATATGGAGAACTCAAAAACAAAAAGACAACCCAACTAAAAAAAAAATAGCCAAAGGATTTCTCCAAAGAAGATGTAAGTCCATGAAAAGATGATCGACATTGCTGGTCATCAGGCAAATCATAACCACAATGAGATACAACTTCCCACCTACTGGGCTGGCCATACTAGAAACCACCAGTAACGAATGCTGATGGGGATGTGGAGAAATTGGAACGCTTGTATGTTGCGGGTGGGAATTAAAATGGTACAACTACTGTAAAACACAAGCTGGCGCTTCTTCAAAAAAAATCCATCCATATAGGCACACACACAACAGGCTTCTAGCGGGGCGGGGTGGGGGTCCTGGAAGGCAAGGGAGGAGCTTTCATGGGGCAACCAAGGGCTTTAAGGAGAAGACTGACAGCAGCAGCTGTCTTAGAGAGACCCACCACAACAATAAAACAAAAGGGACACGCTACCAGATTCAACCAGGAAGCCGATCAATTACTGCCGGGGAGGGGGGAGACGGGTCACGGTCTCCGCCCTCCTGTGAGGTTCCTGTAACGTGGAGAGGAAGGCAGCGGCGCTCACCGGGGCCCTAAAAGCAGGGGAGTTGGTACTGGGGTGCCTGTGGGGCAGGGTTGGAAGGGAGAATAGACAGTGGGACCCAGTCTGGGAAAATCAGGTTCCCCCTAGAAAAAGCCCTGAGGCTTCCCTGACGGCTCAATGGGTAAAGAACCAGCCTGCAATGCAGAAGAACATGAGACGCTGGTTCGATTCCGGGGTCGGGAAGATCTCCTGGAGGAGGAAATGCACCCCACTCCAGTATTCTTGCCTGGGAAATCCCAAGGACAGAGAAGCCTGGCGGGCTACACTCCATGGAGTCGCGAAGGGTCGGACAGGACTGAGCAGGACCACAAACCCAGGGGGCCAGCGGAGCCCACAGCGGGGGACTGGGTGGAGCGGGCTGCCTGCCGGGTGGACGGGGGCTGCTCGGCGCCCCCCACGGCTCCATCACACTCCCTGCTGCACACCTCCTGCTCGGGACCTGCGGGCAAGGACTGGTGAGACACCCTGGAAAGGACCAGAAGGAACTAGAGCCCTAATCCTGGACTCCAGGAACTTAGGCCGAGGGCCTGGGAGGAACTCCAGGGGAGGCAGGGGAGGAGGAGGAACAGAGGTCAAGGCTTCAGGAATAAGTAATATCTGAGCCAAGTCTAGAAGGGCGATCGGACCCCACGGCGCAGGTGAAAGGGAGCATGACAGGCGGCAGTGAGCCCAGCAACAGCTAGGGAGGTGGCCGCTGGGGAGCACCAGGACCACACTCAGATTCGAGGTGGGCAGCACAGCTTGCACAGTCCACACTCGGACCCCGGCTGTGGCCGTGCGGGTATGTGCGGGGCACACCCTCGGATCCAGATGCATTAGGACACTTGCTGGGCACCTACCACACACAGACCTGCCTGTGCCTCCCCCAGGCCACGCCACGCCCTGTCTGAGCACAGGGATCTCCAGTGAGAGATGCAGCGTCTCCAACCTCGGCCCCACCCACCCCTGACCAGCGGAGTCTTCCGCCCGCTGGACACAGGCCCCTCAGGGGAGTCGTGCCCCGCAACAACTGGAGAGAACCCACTTCACTGCGGCGTCTCATCCAGCCTGTGAAGCAGGTACTGGTAGCTCTACTCTGAACAGGAAAAACGGGGGCTGAGTGATATTACGTATTTCGTCCAAGATGGTAAGTAAGTTGACTTCCAAATCCATGTGTGTCTGATTCTGGAATTTGGGCTTTAAGCATATCACGCGGGGTCTCCCTGAGTGTTGGCATGCACGTGGCAATGTCACTGTCGTACCACGGAGGCAATGATTCAAACAGCAGCTGACGCTTGGGCAGCAAAGATCGATGCAGGAGGCGCCGTTTCTCCACTTGGACACAGTCTCTCTCTGCTATTTTAAGAAAGCTTGGAAGAGGCCAGAAGGACACGGCACACCCTAAAGGCCCTTTCCAGAAGCTGCCTCTGCCGGCTCTGTGATCTGCCCGACCTTCTCTCGGTGCACCTCCGTGCCCCTCTCTGCACTTGCTGGAATTAATGGTGACCTTCAGTTCAGGCTGTGCTGATTTCAGAGGGCGAGGGGCCGGCTTCTCCCCCTTGGCCGACGCTGCCCCCGAATGGGAACAGGAGCTCAGAACAATAAGCGCATCCTGCCTCGTCTGCTCAGGGTCTAAACCAGAAGAAATACAGACTGACAGGAATGTAGCCAGTGTGCTATGCCTTAATGAGAAAGAGACAAGTGGTTATAAAACACACCAAAAAAAAAAAAATCGAAGGAAAAAGGAGAGGAGAGAGGAGGTCTGGCTTCAGACTCAGCAGCAGTCAAGCCTGACCCAGGTGGGTGGCAACGGCTACAGCCGAGGTCACAGGCCAGGCGCACTGGCTCGGGGCCCAGAGCCCGGTCGGCGCACAGGCCCGCCTGGACCACACAGGCGCCCAGCGGGCTCACTCCTCAATGGCATCACAGCCTGGGAGCAGCCACACAGGACTCCTGGGGACAGGAGACGGCACAGACATCCACGCCGCGTGCGTCCTAGAGAAGGCAGCCAGCAGCAAAGGCCAGCACAGCTCGAGCATCCCAGACCCGTGACTCCAACAGGCCTAGAGGTCCTGGGGAGGACAAGTCAAGGACCGGTGGGTGCCAGTGACCCCGTTCCCTCTGCCGGGGTGGTCCGGCCCTGCCCTTCCTGGAGCCCTCCCACCCAGACGTAAGGCCCATTCCGACTCCGTGACACTTTTCTTAACACCCTCCCAAGATGGTAGGTATCGCCCTGCCTTGTAGTAAAAGTTTCACCTTGACTACACTGTGCTCCTAACAATTTTCTCCTAAAAACAGCTACGGGGCTTAGGATCCAGTATTTCCACTCTGAGGTTAATGTCCAGCAAAAAACATGTAAATATGTGAAGCAAAAAGACCCAATAACATCCATCCCGCACTCTTACATAATAGTCCTGAACAGGGAATAACCCAAAGGCCCATCATTAGTAGAATGAATGAGTCTGATTCCGGAAAAAGTGCAGGTTTTAGGACGTGATTTACGTGAACCTCACAGACAGGCCAGATGACCGACACCGTGAGACTCCAGAGCAGGGTGGCTGCAGGGCGGGGGTGGTGACTGGGCAGAGCCCCACGGAGGGCCTTCCGATCATTTTCCAGGAGGGTACTGGGCTCGGAGCCACTGCGATGGGTGGCCTCTGGCACTCAGGAACGAGAATTTAAACCAAGGGGTTTTTTCACAATAAAGACTGTTTGATATTTTCACTGGACTACGGACACCAGTAAGCATCCGTGTATCTGTGGACCTCACTACCTAAAGCGCGAGCTCCCTGAGAGCAGATGGTACCTGCGTGGGACTGTGCTTTTCCCTGCCTGGGAGGATGGGGGTGCACGGCTCCAGTTGGGTCCTTATATGTAAGAGTTCAAAGGCATCAAAAAAGTGGACTACCCCGTAAAAGCTGGATGACAGATGTAGGATTGCTCATTGTATTATTCTTGATATCTTTTTGGTACATCTCAAGGTTACTAATGTTTTAAAAAACCCACTCCACCAAAGGAAAAAAAAACCAATGATTTCTTAAGTTCATTTTCATCTGTTCATTCATTCAGCACTCTCGGCACCTATTATAAGCCAAGATCCTCAGGTCAATTCCAGCCCCACAGGAGCTCATAGCCTGATGACGGGGGACTGAGAGAGGAGGCCGGGAAGAGGAAGACTGCCAAAGGTCAGGGAGAGCAGGACCACCAAGGGTCAGGAGAGGCAGCATCGTCAGGGGGCGCTCATGGGCAGGGACAGGTAACCAACTCTGTGCTGGGCAGGCAGGGAGATGGGCACAGAGGACTTCCTGGAAACAGACCCATCCTCTCATGTGGACCGCTCGTGGAACCCAGAGCTGTTCTTTCTCCATTTTATCCAAGGAAATGAAAGCCAAACAGCACGGCCTGGAATTCCGACATCCCAGCTAACAGCAGTGGTCCTCCTACTAGACCCACAAACATCTCATCCCAGGCTTCCAAAGGCCACTGCACCTAACCAGTTCCCTCCAGAGGGACACATCTTCTAATTAAGTCACGAGTTCTAATTAGCAGGGTCACCTCCATTTTTCTGCTGGTGTGTATATGTTCATGTCGCTTAACACCTTGCTCCCCCCACAATACCTGGCATTTAACCAGAGCACAGAAATATGAAAGACAACTCGCTTCGACTAAACAACGCTTTTATACACCAATAAAGAAAAAATTCAATGCATCTCAGAATTCCCCCAGCAATACTGCAGAGTCCACTATCTTTCTGCCTCCAGAATCCTGCCACAATATTCACGTAGCTGCCTTCATAAAGCAGGAGACAGACCAAGTCAATTTTTCCCCTCAATCACCGGTAATTCCTCAGCTTGGCACTCTGCCTCCCTCGGTCCAGCCCGTGGGATCCTTGCAGCCTCACTGCCTCCAAGGACCAGCTCATGCTACAGTCACTGCCCCAGAGGCTGAGCATTGCCACACATACCCCTCAGCCAAGACTTGACCCCACCCATCCTGATCACCACTAATCCTTGAGGATAGGCCCACGTGGCAACTTTCACGTTTCCACACAGCACCTCTGCTCTTTCGGTCACGCTGATTTTGTTCTTCAATCCAGAGTAATTAATTGCTCGTTTCCTCTTCCAACTCTAAGCTACCTGTGGGTAGGAGAACCAATCCCATTTCTAACACAGCACAATGAGGGTTGGTTAAAATGCAGGGCGGGGGGGGCGGGAATAAGTCTCCTTATCTGATTATGTCTCTGCTTCCTTTGAACCCAGTGACAGATGAATCCTTCCAGGCAAATCAGGACTGAAATTACATCCCAAGCAATGCCAGTTTTAGGGCTTGTCATTGTGGCGTTCCAGTGAATGGATGAGTATTAATAAAGAGATGCTTGCATTGTTTAAATGGGTAAGTTGCAAGGCCGGAGAAATCACAAGTAGCGAAGCAGGAAGGATGGGTCTTAAGGCACTGAGGCTTCTTTCTCCTCACGTGCGAGTCCATATTCACATTTAGAAGATGATTTTAACACCCTGGTGCTCAGCAATGGCTACAAAACCAACTTTATTGCGCTGCTTTTTTTAAGGGCAAGGGAGGAGCCGCTACTAATATCGACCACTCGCGCTCCCATTCATTCATCGAGTTTATTCACTGCTTAAGCAGCAAGTGCACTCAGTTTGTGTCTCCATTTCAGAGCACATGGATGCATTCAAACGCTGCTGAGCACCCTGGGGGAGCAAAGCATACCGACCGGGAGACTCTTCCAAGGCAAAAGGGTTAATGGTAACTATGGCAACCGTCTCCAGGAATAGCATCATCTGCAGCAGCATTCACGCTGGGCCAGTCGACAGGATGGTTATAAATATACCTATTAGCAGCCTGAGCTGAATCTTTAAACAGCACTGTTGGGAGAAGGGATGCCTAAAAATAGCTCCACACGGTTGCATTTGAAGACGTGTCCTCAGAAACACTGCATCTCGTGCACAGGCTCACACACGAACAGAACGAGCTTTCCTCTGCTTCCTCCCGCGTGTCAAGACGAGAACGCTGGAGGGGCACAATAGACTACACGGTGCTTGATGCCCTCCGGCTGTCACTGCAACGTTCCTAAAGCCAGCCCCCAGAGCACAGAGGGTCCAGCTTTGCAACTGACTGGAGCCGCTGCCCCAGCGCCTCATGAGCGCGCGGCTCCCCAGTGGGCCCCAGGGCTCACGCTCGCCGGGAGGGCCGCCCCTACGGTGACCCCGCGTGGAGAGGGAGGGCCGGGGTGGACAGCAGCTCCTGAGAAGGGGTGCCCGTCCCCGCCCTTTCTCCACGCCAGGTTCAGAGGCCATGTCTGCAGCCTTCCCTGCTTTCTGCTACTTCTACCTGGAGGGACATCTCACCCACGCTCTTCCTAAAATATGGGTTATTTTCCACGTAGGTGCAGGGAGCTCAGAACCGGAGAGCTGCAGGCTTGCATTTCAGCTCAGCCACACTGTTAGTTGACTTGCATAAATAAATTAGTCTCTCCAAAACTTCATTTCTTCATTTATGAAAAGGCATTATGAGATGCCTACTGGAGATCTATGGAATAAATCAGAGCAGGAGAGAAAGATGTCCGGCATCTGGGGGCACACAGCTTGGGAGTTTTCCTCCTGTGTGCCCCTCTCTCCCCTACTCACACAGAAGACAGGGACCACGTCCCCGCAGCTCTGCGTCCCCGCAGCCTGGTGAGCAGCGCCATTGCAGCCCATCCTGCCCTGGGACACGGGCACAGAGCGGCACCGCCACACGGCCGCCTGCCCTCTGTGCCAACCATCACGATTCCTCCACCATCCCACTAGTCAGAAAAGAGATGAAACCACATTCCAGCTGCAGTCCTAGAGGACACGGGCGATAGAACGCACGCGGGAAGGAAGAGACGTCACAAAGAGGCACACGGACATGCACCACAGCCCCGGAAGAGCAGCGGGCACCCCGCGAGGAGCTCTGGGCCCGAGGGCCCCGCCCCGCGACTGCCCGCAGATGGGGACCCACGTGAGGGTTCTCAGCCCAGCAGGTCTCACTTACCTGGCACGTAAGCCTCGGTCTCCTCTCCCAGGAGACGCAGGGTCTGCCTCACAGAGGTGTGGGGAAGCTGTCTGAGATACGGCAGCACAGAAGGTGCTGGGTCTGCTTCCCCCGACCCTCGGGCCGAACCCCTAGGACCCTTCTCTCTGGCCAGGCTCAGCCAAAGAAGGAAAGACAGGAGACCCAGGTGCAGTGGGAGGGGAGGCGGGGGTCTGGCTCCCCCAGCCCTGCCCAGCCGTGCTTCCAGCAGCTCCCAGAAGGCTCTGGTAACACCATTCCTCCCCCGGGAAGTGCCAGCTCCCCTACCCCACCCCACCACGCACACAGACCATTCTCTAACTTCTGACTGATTCCCACAGCCATGAACATCCCCTGTCCAGGCTGGGTACCAGTCCTCTGCTGGTGATGCATGCTGGTCACACCTCCCTCTCTGTGTGCTTAACTCTCTGGCACCAATTTTGTTTATCGTATTACAATTCCCTTTTTGCTCCATATGTCTGATCAAATGTTTCAGTATCATTTTTGAAAAGGTTCTGGCTTTCTCCCACTGATTTAGGATGACTCCCATCATTCCATAACCCATGAACTCTAAAACTCTCATCAGGACATTTTTGTAAAACTATGTTAGGTCTGCCATCTGGCTGACAACAATTATAAAACATCATATGCTGTAAGATGAATGTGTATTTCACAGACAACACAAAGGTACATCTTAGAATTAATGAGATTGGGGCTGTCGGATTTCACTATACCTATGGGGGGGGTCTGATGTGGACCCTTCTGTTCCCTTTTACAAAATGTGTCTGTTTCTGTACGTTTATCAGATGTTTTAATTACTCTTGTTTCATAAGCCTTAATACTTCACAGGGCAAGATTTCCTGACTTGCTCACATTTTTTAGCTGTCCTGGATAGTCCTGGCTCATTCTCCTTTCATTAGAAATTCTAACGTTAGCTTGTCAGGCTGATCTGAAAACTTTTGGAATTTTGTTAGGAGTGATGTGACTCACAGATTAACCTGGGATTCAGTTGACCTCTTTGCAACACTGAGTCTTCCCAGCCACAAACATGGGAAATAGTTCAGGATTTCACCAGGTCTGCTTCTAAGGTTTGTAATCCTCTTCATGAAGATCACACTTACATTGTTAGATTTTTTTTTTTTTTCCTAAGTACACTGGAGTATCTGTGGATCTCGTGAATGGGAATAAATTGCATTTTCTAATTATTTTCATAGATATGCTATTAACTTTTTAATCCTGAATCAAGAAAGCTACTGGATACTCACCAATTCTATAACAGATGTCTGCAGGTTCTCTTGAATTTTCCTTATAAACGATCTGATCAGCCACAAATAAAGACACTTTCGTTTCTTCCATTCTAACACGAAGCAGGATCTCGTGTTTCATGTGTCCTTGCGGCGTCAGCACTGAGACGATCTCCAGTGGGGGCTCTGACAGCAGGCAACCCTGGCTCATTTCTGACTCTGACTTAAAGGAAACGTGTCACAGGACTTTGTCGGCGGCGCAGTGGTTGCAAATCCGCCCTGCAACGCAGGGAGCAGAGGTTCAACCCCTGGTTGGGGAATTAAGGTCCCACACGCCTAGGAGCAAACAAGTTCACGTGGCACAGCTACCGAGCCTGGGCACCACCGCTAGAGAGTCCGCGCGCCATGGCCAGAGAGCCCAGGCAGCACGACAAAAACGACCCCACGTGCTGGAACCGTGACCCGAGGCCGCCAAAGAAACGAATGAACAAATGCAGGTAGCGTGTCAAAAGTTTTGCAGTGTCCTATGGATTTCTCATAGATGCCTTTTATTAAGCTAACAATGCTCCCTTGAAGTCTTACTTTACCAAGAGCTGTTAAAAATACATGTTGGATTTTATTGAATTTTCTGTATCTATTTACATAGCTTTTCCCTCAATTAATCTGCTAGTATGGGCCATAACATTGAGAGATTTTCTGACATGGAACCATTCTTGTCTTTTTAAGACAAAGTCTACTTGGTCACGGCTTTTTATTCCTTTTATGCCCAGCAGGATTTGCTTTGGTAATGTTTTACTTGGGTTTATTTTATTTTCTGCACTGTGCTAAAATCCTTGCCACCACTGAAACTTTGTGGCCTAAAACACAACTAACTGCTTGGTATTTGTTTTTTTATGTTTATCTTTTATTTTAACTCACAGTGGTAATTCTGATTTTCTTCTTTCAATTGTTTTTTTCTTTTCTGTTCTTGCAGAAGCTCTTTTCCTGACAAGGATGAATCAAAGCAGGACCTGACCAAGCCTGGAATTCCACACCAGCTCCCTGTATCCAAGTCCATCCATCTTTACTGGCTCTCCTTTGCTCAACCTTTACCTAAATTCAGTACTTATTTCCTTAAATGGGACAAGTCTATAAAAGGCCCTGGTGGAGTATGCAATTAAAAACTGCCAAATGCTCAATACACTACTTGCATTTTCAAAACCAACTTTCTTCAAAACCAAAGCATTTGGAAATGTTACATATTTAAGGAATTTATGAGGATACACTTAGCAAATTCTTCACCAGCTACTCAATTCTTCTGCGTCCTAGACTTCCTAAATCCCTTCTCTGCATCGCACCATGCTGACCGTGCAGGGCAGCTGTATGGGCCACGACACATGCATGCCGTTCACCACAACAGACACCTATCTGCCCACTCCTACCAGGGCGGGTTCCAGGGGTTTGGTGCAGGACTAAATTCTACACTCCACCTCCTAGAATAGGTGTCAACAGGCACCGTGAATGCAGGAGGGGAGGGGTGGCGTGTTCATGAGGGTGTACACAGTACCTGCTTTCCCCCTCAACTGGTATTTAAGCCAGTGAAAGGATTCCCATTAAAAAAGAAGCTCCTAGAAACCTCCATTTAAGACTTTTCTTTTAAGACCTACACTGTGAGTGAAGTAAGCCAGAAAGAAAAACACCAGTACAGTATACTAACACATATATATGGAATTTAGAAAGATGGTAATGAAGACCCTGTATGCAAGACAACAAAAGAGATACAGATGTCTAGAGCAGACTTATGGACTCTGAGGGAGAAGGAGAGGGAGAGGGAGAGGGTGGGATGATTTGGGAGAATAGCACTGAAATATGTATACTATCATGTAAGAAATGAATTGCTAGTCTATGTTCAATGCAGGATGCAGGATGCTTGGGGCTGGTGTATGGGGATAATCTGGAGGGATGATGTGGGGTGGGAGGTGGGAGGGGGTTTCATGTTTGGGAGTTCGTGTAAAAAAATAAATAAATAAATACCAAAAAAATAAAATTTAAAAAAAAAAAAAGACCTACACTGTGATATTTTATCATGTAATTCAAGCTTTTAAATGTTACCTCCACCTTGATAATATGGATCTTGCCGGCCTCTCCTACGTTCCTCTGCCTCCTCTACTTTATGACCGATAATCACGAAGGCGCGTCCTTATAGCTCATCGCACAGCAGGCTCTGGAACTACCTGCCCCCCATTAATCACCTCCACCGCCTTGGTCAAGTTCTTAACAGCCACATGCCTCAGCTTTCTTAGAGGATTAAAACTGGGGGTGAGAGCACTCATCCTGCAGTATAATTTTGGTAACTAAATGCACTGAAGTGTGTGAAACTGCCCGTCACGTAACACAGGTGCTCCATAAGGACTAGTTTCCCTCCACGTCTACTCAAACACCCCCTTCTTTTCTTTCTGATTGACTGCCTTCCTGTCTCCCTTTCTGGGGTCCATGCCGTACCGACAATTGACAGCTACTACTTCCTTACTCCTTCCTACCCAGTCGAGTAGGAACCGAAGCAGAAAACGCAACGCCGCATAAGTGCTCCACTGGCGAGAACCTCCTGCATCAGCCTCCCTCCCCTGCTCCAGCCACAACGCGGTCCCTCTTGCTCGCTGTCCACGCAGTGGGTTCTTCCCTTTAGTGGGGCACCACGTATCGCGTATGGTTTTGGCACACAGGCACGCGTTCACAGCTCATAAATGTCTCAGTGTCTCAAATGATGCCTTATTCTAAGCCTGAGACAGCAAAGCGTGATCAATAACTAGACGCAGCCCGGAGTTGCTTGGGCTGACGCTGTCGAGATAAGTTGGCTGTGTCAGAGAAACAGCACATTTCAATTCCTTTGTCATAAAAGAGTCATAATATTTATTTATAGCTGGATAACTTCATGGCAGGAAGATGGGAAATCAAAGAATAAAGCCCAACTTACCAACATTATTGCAGTTATTTTTATCTTAAGTGTGAGCATCCCTCTCAGGCTCTGGCCTAAATGAGCATAATTACAATGATCGATGAGACAGACAGACAGACACAGCTCAATCACCAACGGTGCTTCCTGCTTTTAAAAAGCATTTTATACGTATCACTTCACTTGATTCTCAAGCCACAGTGCGTTCATTCTCAGAAAAGGATAGCGAAGCTGGAACACGCACAGTGACGCCATCACCCAGGAAAAGCACAGGCCGCCTGGCCCGGACACGCACCCTGTGCCCAGCCTCGGGCTGCGGGGCTTCAGGGCTGTGGGAGGAGGCGCACGCAGCCTCTCGTATAGAACACTTGACACCGAAGAGGAGCAGCTGCGTGTCCGTTCCGCTCATCAGCGGCTACTTACTGAGATACTGCCCTGCGCCCGGTGCCAGCTCGGGTCCCAAGGCACACTATGAACAAGGTGGCGAAAGCTCTGCCCACGGGGAGGTTACACCAGCAGTCACACACACGAGCGGGGAGGCGCAGGGCAGGGCGCCTGGGAGGAGGGCGCACTCAGACCACTCCGGGGGCTCCGGGACCCCCGCTCAGGCAGCACTGCCAGGCCGTCTAACGAGTGTCACCCCGGGTCACGGTGCTGTCCTTCCACCATGCACAGCCACCCACCACACTGCCACGGGACCGTCGCCCCTGGATCCGGGACTCTGCCCCAACATCCTGCATTCTCTCCTGCAGCAAGCTTTCTGTGGCCAGAGAAAAGAGGCCCCAGTGTGTGCCAGGACCTCACTACCTGGGAAGAAACTGGAGGACGCTCCATTCGGCATCTCCTTCATACCGCCCAGGGTCGTTTCAACGTACCACGATGCCACAAACCACCCGCAAGACGGCTCAGGACTGCAAGTGCACTCACTTAGAGACTCGCATCCAACAGGGCTTATGCTCACCTTGCAACAGGAGGCCTGGGAAGGTTCTGGGAACTGGCACGTTCACAGTCCCGAGCCCGAGACGAACAGCAGAATGAACAGCTGTGAACGGGGCTGTTCTCACTGTGGACTCCGTTTTTCTATGCTTTAGAAGCATAGAGCTTTCATGCTTCATGAGGACTGCAACTTGTTGATCTACAGATAATATTTATAGCCACATTCTCTTGATTATGTTTTCTGAAGCAGCTGACCTGTGTGGGAGTGGTTTTCTTGTTCAATTCATGATCTCCAAAACAGAAAAGGGGCACAGGTAAGTCTCTCTCATTTTCAATCTGTACTTGGCTGAGCTAAACCAGTTGGCTGATGAGGCTGAATAAGTGGTATATATGAAAACACCCCCCAAGAGGCAGGCATTACTATTATTATTATTATTCCACTCCTGAGAGCAAAGGAGCCCTCAACCCCTGAGCTCACCCCCACCGCTCTGGTCTCCCTGCAAACAAAGACGAGCTGGGGCCCCTGGCAAGGTCAGTGAATCCCAGACGGCCGATCCCGAACAGACCAGGAAGGTCAACAACTGCAGACTCATGAGGCTCTTAAATAAGATTAAGAATATTACTCTCTAAGGTTAGTGCCTGGCTTCACCCTGCTTATTTGTGAAGTAGGGACAAAATAAAATATCTACACACCCGGTTGCCGTGTTGATTAAAATGTATCTAAACCATCTTCTTCCAAGGTGCTGCTGCTAAGTCGCTTCAGTCGTGCCCGACTCTGTGACCCCACAGACAGCAGCCCACCAGGCTCCCCCATCCCTGGGATTCTCCAGGCAAGAACACTGGAGTGGGTTGCCATTTCCTTCTCCAATGCATGAAAGTAAAAAGTGAAAGTGAAGTCGCTCAGTCGTGTCCAACTCTTAGCAACCCCATGGACTGCAGCCTACCAGGCTCCTCTGCCCATGGGATTTTCCAGGCAAGAGTGCTGGAGTCGGGTGCCATCGCCTTCAAACATTTATTAATTCCCTGCTCATCTGTGCCAAGTTTTTGCTCAACTTGACTCAGTGTATGAAGCACAAGTATGAACCCCGAGAGGCCTAAGAAATCTATGAGAGGATGCTATATAACACACATGTGCGTGCATGTGCACACATATGTAGAATGCTGTACACACAAAGTATGCATGTATATAAGCAGGTATGTATGTACAACGGGGGCTTCCCAGGTGGCGCTAGTGGTAAAGAACCCACCTGCCAATGCAGGAGACGTGAGAGACACAGGTTCAATCCCTGGATCGGGAAGATCCCCTGGAGAAGGAACTGGAAACCCACTCCAGTATGCTTGCCTGGAGAATCCCATGGACAGAGGAGCCTGACAGACTACAGTCCATGGGGTCACAAAGAGTCAGACACAACTGAGAGACTTCACATGCACGCACACATGTATAACAGTATCTAAATCCAGAGGAATCCACGTGGATGAGAGGAGGAAGCAGGAGAGCCCACCAAGCCGTGACATGCAACACGCACGGCGGGATGTGCGTGATGAGGAAGATGTACCCAGGCAGGGCAGGGGGGAGGCGGGTACCAGGCACTCTCCATCCCATCACCTCAAGCATCACAATGACCTTGTGTGAATTTATCATATTATTGCTGCTGTCCTCATTTTTAGATGAGGAAAAATGAAGCCCAAGAGTTCACTGGGGTGGACACAAGCCGGGTCAAAGGAGCTGGCCCCCCAAATTACCAGTAGCTGCAGGTGGTAACTGGAACCAGAAGAGGAGACGAGCCCATCAAGACAGAGACCAAAATGTATAAACTAACTGCTGCTGCTGCTGCTAAGTCACTTCAGTCGTGTCCAACTCTGTGTGACCCCATACACGGCAGCCCACAGCCCCTTTCTCAAGAGTCAGCTCAAACACTGCCTCCGAGCCCAGATCTGTTTACACAGCTGTCTGCTTGCCTTGGCTATTTCAAAGGCACCGACACTCCCCAAATCTGAGAATGAACCTGTGACCAGGCCCACCCTGCCCCTGCCAAGGAAGAGACCTCCTTTCCTGTCCCACACTTTCCTGCTCAGCCGCGACACCACTGTCGATTCAAACGCCTGTGGCAGAAACCCCATCGCCTTTCTCCACGTCCTCCACCACCGAGTACCAGCCTTCTCCGTCTCCTAATAGCGCCGAGATCCACCCAGCGCTCTCTGGCTCTATGCCGCCGCCTGATCCAAGCCATCGCAGCGTTTCTCTTGGACTAGTGTGACAGTGGCCTAACCCATCGCCTTTCTCCACGTCCTCCACCACCGAGTACCAGCCTTCTCCGTCTCCTAATAGCGCCGAGATCCACCCAGCGCTCTCTGGCTCTATGCCGCCGCCTGATCCAAGCCATCGCAGCGTTTCTCTTGGACTAGTGTGACAGTGGCCTATCTGGCCTATTTCCACGCCAGCCCCTGCTCCAACACCGCTCCCCGAGGGGGACCGGGGTGAAGATCTAACACCTCACACCTCTCTTCCCCTCCCCACCTGCAATCCTCCAAAGGCTTCCCGCTCCCCTGACGGCAAACACCACACCTCACCACGCCACGTGGCCTACATGCCCAGGCTCCTCTGACCACCGCGCTTCCCGGTTTCCTCTGCTTTCAACGCTCACCACCTCCCCACCCCCTGCTAGCTCCCAGTCCTTCGAATCTCTGCAGCTCCCCAGGAAGTCTCCTCCGACACCCCTGCAGTCTAGGTCAGTCCATGACCTCAAAGAATCGCATTCCTTTTCTTCATAGTTTTTGTTCCAGTTCTTTGAATTGGAGGGCTGTGTGTACAGATTAGGAATCCCATGAGAGAAGGACCATGTCATTACACCCTGTGGTCCAGCACTTGGCGGGCTCAGAGAAGGCACTCAGTTGAGTATTTGTTATGTGAGTTAAACACGCATGGAGTGTTCGCTCAATCACAACTCCCAGATAGAAACGGCCTCGCCCCTCCCGTGGGCTCCACAGCTCCTGGTGGGAGGCTGGCGCAGCACGGAGCTGGGCTGCAAGACCTCTGTGCTAGCAGGACGTGGTATTGATGCGTCTCTCCCTGCTGGACCATGCGCTCCCTGTGGGAGGAAGCTCTTTCATTACGACCCCTGACACCTGACTGATGCTCAACAAATATCTCATGATGAAAGGGCTCACTCCTTGGACTAGCAGACCTGGGTGCTACCATTCGAAAGGGCAAAAAGTTCTCAGTGGTAAACACAAGGGCAAGAGATCTGATGGGTTGAGTCGAGGGTAAAGAGCTCCAAAAAAGAGAAGACCCCCTTTCCTGCCAGCAGTCTAAGTTGGAGGCTCTGGCAGGCAGGACCTGTGGGTGACTGACGTCAGGAAGAACCTCAGCTCCTGTCACTGGACACGACCAGAGAGCCCACGGCCACTGAGAACATGCTGCAGGAATAAAAATCCCTGTGCTTGGCAGAGACCGAACTAAAATTCTTTTTTTTTAATTCAATTTATTTAAAATAAATTAAGTGTCTTTTGAACAGCTATTACATGAACACTCAGAACAAGAGAAACAGATCCAGAGAGGACCCACCCAGCAACCCTGGGGAGCCTGCAGGCGACTGTCCTGCTCACGTCTGACTGTTAGGTCCCAGGAAGTAACAATACACTATAAGGACAGCTCAGTCCCATTTGTTTTAATAAGTGATCCTTCAGTCAAAAAGATAAACATCTGTGAATCTACTGACATGTGACCCCAGAGTGTCAATCACTGCCCAAAAAAGCAAGCAAGCTAAACCAATTGAGTGTATAATTTGGTTCTTGCAACAGTTGCCAGATTGATTGGCAATGCCTAACAGGAAAAGGGGCTGTGTTCTAATAATGACAACAAGAAAAAGACATCTCGCTATTTTTGGAGATACTTGCAAACCCTGAAAATAACTTATCTGAGAGCCACCACACTGCAAGTTCAAGGGCATACCTTGGAAGACACACCAGGCAACGCCTGTGCTCGTGGCCTAAATGAGGAAAACTGTGGAGAGATGAAAAGCACTGGGGCTCGGAATGAGGGCGACCAGGACCCCTCTCCCATGGGCCGTCTTCCACGTACTGTGCCCCTGAACTCAGAAGCAAGGACCCACTTAATGTGAGCTTGCAGCGCAACAACCAGCCCTCAGGAAGGCCGAGTGACTTCCCCAGATGCACTGATTAAGTATCCAACGAATACTGAAGGACCACCTACTCTCAGGGGCACTGGAGTGAATCAGTGAGTCCCTGCCCTCGGAGGAGCTGCCCTCCCAGAAGGCAGGGGCCGGAGGCAGGGAGCCAGGGGAAGCCAGTTCTCCACCCCCGCTGGTTAACACAGGATCAGCAGGTGCCTCCCCTGCACAGCTCTGCCTCCCACCAGCGTCCACAGGGAAGCCCATTAGGACTGCCGGTGAGAGGGAGCAGAAACCCACGGGTAACGCCAGAAGCTCTGAAATCTCATCCGAGCCACTCAGCTTCAGAAGGAAAGCAGGTCCCTCACACGGCAATGCCAAAGAAAACCAAGTATTACATGTTTAAAAAAGAAAACCCCAATCAAACTATTGGTACTATTTCTGAAAGCATCCTCTTGGGGTCTGGGAGCCCACAGACAGTGGAGCAGCTCCGCCTTCGCTGAGAAAGGGCGGCCCCGTGTGGCGAGACCAAGGAACTGCAACGCTATGCGTTGCCCTGGCTCCTGGCCTCTTTTCTAGAAGCAGCTGCCCCATTCACTAGTGAAGATGGGGCGCAGCTGTCAGGAGACCAGACCACCCTGAGGGCTGAGACAAGAGCAAGTCCTGTTGCTGCAAAAACAAGTTAGAAGCAGCCCTCACTGAGTGCTCAGGATGTGCCCTTTTTAATGTGTCTGGGGCGTAAATCACTGGCTGTGAGTGGATACCATGTACATAGCTATCATCCCATTTTACAGGTGAGGATGTTGAGGCCTGGAGGAGGTAGTGACTTGATGGGAAGTCAGAGCTAACAACTGAGGACCTGCAGAGCTCCCTGGAGCCTGGACAGACCTCATCCAGAGCAGGCAGGCCTGGCCCCTGCCCTACTCTCCCCACTCGTGACATAGAAGAAAGAATCGTCTACAGGTGTCTCGGGGTCCTGGCTGTGCTCCATGACCTCGTAAGCACAGTTTCTCCTCTGCACACACTCAGGGTAAACCTCATCCTCGTTTCACAGTTGCAGCAGCTGCAGCTCCAGGAGGTAAGGCGGCTCTGCCCGACGACACAGCTGGCGGGGAGCAGAGGACCCACCCCCGACCTGCTGCTCCAGACCCAAATGGTCCTTCAGTGACGTCACGCGGCCTCAACAGAGGCTTGACAAGGGGCTCAAGCTCCAAACCCGAGAGAAGCGTAGCCAGTGGGCAGAGGGAGGGAGCAGGCGGATGCAGGCCTGAGTCCAGCTGAATAGGCCACGAGGGGCCCAGAGCAACCCGCCACGCAGAGACGCCAACCCAGGAAGCCTGACTCCCAATACGCGACAGCCTCCCAAGGCCAGCTCAGGGCTCCAGCGGCACAGAGTCCCAAGGCGTCTCTCCCTGCAGATGCCGCCCTCCGTGCCGCCACGTCCCCGCTCTGCACAGCGCTGCCCACCAGCCCTCCATCACCACGCCAGCCCCACCGACAGACACCCCACCCTCCCTGAGCTCATGGCCTGTGGTCAAGTACAGACTGTTCACTGCTCTCCACTGTACCTACAGGCCCCACATGAAACTGGCAATGATCGAAATATTCAGTTTGATGCCGCAGGAAAGACCCAAATGAAGGAGGCAGGACGCCCAGTCTGTCACCTGCCTCTAGTCTCACCTGCCCCCACTCAGCACACTGGCTCGGGGTCAGCCCAGCACATCCCCCGACGGGCCTGCAGTTCCCAGTCCCCTGTGCCATCCACACGCCGTGTGAGCGGCCTCCAACCCAGCCTGTGTCTGGTTTTTAATCACTGGGCTCCGTTCTAGTCCAAGGTCCACAGACGCTCCCCAGATGGCACTAGCGGTAAAGAATCTGCCTGTGCAGGAGAGGCAGGAGATGGTGAGTTCAATCCCTGGGTTGGGAAGACCTCCTGGAGGAGGATGGCAACTCACTCCAGTATTCTTGCCTGGAGAATCCCACGGACAGGGCAGCCTGGCGTTGCAAGACTCGGACGAGACGGAGTGACTGAGCACACGAAACACAAGGCCTTCTGAGTTCCACAGAGACAGTACTGGTCCATGCTTTGTCTTCCCAGGACTAAGCCCAGGGCATAAGACAGAGCAGGTGTTCAACAAATATTTAACAAACGAAGGGAGGAATAATCAATAAACTCTAAGGAGCCCAGCCAGCACTTCTAAATAATTCAGCTGTGGGAGCAGAGCAGAGTCTAAACACTCAGCTCTGGGGCTGGACGGGGTGATGCAGGAATAACACATGAACGCACTTCAAGTTTTGGAACGGCACACTTACAAGTGACTGAAACGGTCAAGTTTATGTTACATATATGGCAGCGCAATTTATAAACTCAATTCTTGTTTTTAAGAACATGGTCCACACTCAGCAAAGCCGCCTGCTCCCTGCAGGGAGGCAGGGCTTCGGGACGAGGAAGGAGCCCCGTGCCCAGTGGGGCTGCAGCCACTCCGTGCCCAGGACTCTCAACAGGTCCGGCCTCCCCGCTGCACACCAGGTGGGTCAACTTCACAATGAGTGGCAAAATCAAATCAGTCCAGGGCCTAACTTGGGCTGTGAGCTCCTTAAAGAGACAGACTAGGCTCCGCCAGTGCCTGCACTCTGGAGTCCTGCACCCAGGAACACTCGATCAAGTAGGCAGCTGCTGCCGGCCACAGAGCAGGGAAGGGGTGTCAGGTTCCCTAGACGCTACTGTTGCTGTTCACCGATAAGGAGAATCAGATCCAAGCCTGATGATGCTGCCACGGGGCTGAATGACCCGCCACATGAACGGCTGCAGTGCTGAATGAATGACTCCAGTAAGACATGGAGGGGCCCAGGCGGCAGGGCCAGAGGGGCTGACAGAGCTGGGCTGAGGCCTCACCCGGAAGCCCACGCCGGTGGGACCCAAGTCCTAAAATCACATCAGTCTCACTCCTCTTACATCATACACCAACACTGTCCATGAACCCACTGCCTGTTTCAGCAAACTGCATCTTAAAGGTAAAATCACCAGTAGAGAGAGAAGGAGGTGGGGAAGGGAGACAGAGCTCAGAGTACAGGTATCAGTTCGGGCGTCAAGGATCGGAAAGGTTAAGCCAAGAGCCTGCTGGCTCAGGTCCGAGAAGAGGCTTATGAAAACAGAACTAGAAATCATGTTTAAAAGAAGATCCCGGATGCATCAATAATAAAAACGTTTTCTGAGAAACTAAAACTCTCACCTAATAAAATTGTCTCAAATAATAAAAGAACTGCTAACTTGAATCGTGAGTGAAGACATGCAGAACTGAGAAAGAGGAAATCATCGTGTCCCTCATTCTGAGAGTGAGACAAGTTGGGGATGCGTTCGCTGCCCCGCGGCTCGGGGACAAGAGGTGCGCAAAACCCGCTTCTCAGCCCTGACTCACCTCTCACGAGTGTTACAGCCGGACTTCGTGAAGCAACTCCACAAGCTGCCCCTTCACCCCAGGGTTCTGCAGCCTGTCAGAGGCTGCTCCCACCCACAGCCACTACCAAAGCCTCCCCCTCGCTTCCTGAGGTCGTCCACAGCTCCCGGGTAGCCAGGTTCAGGGGATACTGTCCATTCTCCCCCACCCCGACCTCCCTGCGGTCAGTCCAAGTTTCCCCGGTTTGATGCCCCTTGGTCCCTGTGGCCCTCCCTTCCTCCTGCTTCCTCTTCTGTGAACCCCTCCCCGTCTCCCTGTGCCTCAGACACCGCTGGGGCAGAACCCAGCACGGCCCAGCACCCCCACAGGTCACACGCCGAGCAGGCCACTCCACGGCGTCCATTTCTCCACCTGTGACCCCCGCCAGGCCTCTCATCTCTGGCTCAGATCCATCCTGAGCCGTGGACTCATCTGCACCAGCTGCTTCTGTGCACCAGGCCTCAGGGTGTCTGCAGGTGCAACTCCTGGGCTGGACACACTTCCCACTCCCCTCTCCACTCAGCCATTAGCTGCCATCACCCGCACTCAACAGGTGAACCTTCCAGAGAGCCATTTGTCTGAAATCCCCCAACTGCAACAGTTGCTGTTCAAGCTGGTGTGAGTCCAAAACCTGCCCTTTCTCCCCCTATCGCTCGAGACAAAAGACAGGCCACTCAACCAACCACACACCAGTCCAGGTCTCAGCTGCCTCATTCAGGGCAGGGGCAAGGCAGGACAGATGCCTGGGAGCCCCCGGGCTGGGTCCTCGGCACGCTGGCCCCGCAGGCAGCACCTCGTCTCCTGGCCTCAATCCATTGTCCTGGCTTCAGGAGGAGCACAGCATGAGAGTGAGAGACGCCACAAGGAGGAATGACCCCGCTCCAAGGACAGACAGCAGCTGTCCACGAGCCCTCTGCGCAGCAGCAACTCCGTCAACTCCAAGGGCCCCTGGTCTGAGGCAGATGGGGCTGTCCATCCCTCTGCAGGAGCCTGCCTCTCTGTGGGAGCCCACCCTGTCTGCGGGAGCTCATCTGCCTCCCCCGTGGGAGCCCACCCCGTCTGCGGGAGCTCGCCCCTCTGCGAGAGCCTGTCTCCCCCGTGGGAGCCCACCCAGTCTGTGGGAGCTCGCCCCTCTGCGAGTGCCTGTCTCCCCCATAGGAGCCCATCCCCTCTGTAGGAGCCCGCCTCTCTGTGGGTGCCCATCTCCCCTGTAGGAGCCCACCCCTCTGCAGGAGCTCGCCAGCCTCACCCGTGGGAGCCCATCCCCTCTGCAGGAGCCCATCCCCTCTGCGGGAGCCCACCTCTCTGTGGGTGCCCGTCTCCCCCGTAGGAGCCCACCCCTCTGCAGGAGCTCGCCAGCCTCACCCGTGGGAGCCCATCCCCTCTGCAGGAGCCCACCCCTCTGCGGGAGCCCGCCCCTCTGCGGGTGTCTCTCTCCCCCGTGGGAGCCCATCCCGTCAACAGGAGCCGCCCCTCTGTGGGAGCCCTGTCTCTTATACACATCTGGTCATGGAGCACAGCCAGGACCCCGAGACACCTGTAGACGATTCTTTCTTCTATGTCACGAGTGGGGAGAGTAGGGCAGGGGCCAGGCCTGCCTGCTCTGGATGAGGTCTGTCCAGGCTCCAGGGAGCTCTGCAGGTCCTCAGTTGTTAGCTCTGACTTCCCATCAAGTCACTACCTCCTCCAGGCCTCAACATCCTCACCTGTAAAATGGGATGATAGCTATGTACATGGTATCCACTCACAGCCAGTGATTTACGCCCCAGACACATTAAAAAGGGCACATCCTGAGCACTCAGTGAGGGCTGCTTCTAACTTGTTTTTGCAGCAACAGGACTTGCTCTTGTCTCAGCCCTCAGGGTGGTCTGGTCTCCTGACAGCTGCGCCCCATCTTCACTAGTGAATGGGGCAGCTGCTTCTAGAAAAGAGGCCAGGAGCTAGGGCAACGCATAGCGTTGCAGTTCCTTGGTCTCGCCACACGGGGCCGCCCTTTCNGAGCCTGCCCCTCTGTGGGTGCCCGTCTCCCCCGTAGGAGCCCATCCCCTCTGCGGGAGCCCGCCCCTCTGCCGGTGTCCGTCTCCCCTGTGGGAGCCCTCCCCGTCTGCGGGAGCTCGCCCCTCTGCGAGAGCCTGTCTCCCCCGTGGAAGCCCACCCCGTCTGCAGGAGCTCGCCCCTCTGTAGGAGCCCGCCTCCCCCCATGGGAGACCACCCCGTCTGTGGCAGCTGCCCCTCTGCAAGTGCCCGCCTTCCCCATGGGAGCCCACCCCCTGAGTGGGAGCTTGCTCTGCTGTGGGAGCCTGCCCCTCGTGGGTGCATGTCCATTAGGGCGAAGGGGTGTGGAGACCGGAAGCACTTCAGATCTTTTCAGCAGAGCAACAAACGCAGCAGCAAAGGACATAATGGTGGAACTATACAGGAACAAGGCAACAAAGGGAAGGAACCCAAGCCTGTTTGCCAGAGGCCAATCCTGCGGCTTAGGGCCTTCCCACAGCCTCGGAGGGACCCTCATTCTCACACGGCCCCGTCGGGACCTCAAGCAGGGAGGGAGAAGCCATCAGCGGGTCATCTGGGCATTTCCGGGGGTTCAGTCGAGACCCCTCCCCGGTCGCAGCATTCTGCTCACGGTTCATGCACGCGCGCTCAGTCGTGCCCCACTCTGCGACCCCCCGGACTGCAGCCCACCAGGCTCCTCTGTCCATGGGATTCTCCAGGCAAGGATACTGGAGTGGGGTTGCCATGCCCTCCTCCAGGGATCTTCCTGACCCAGGGATCGAACCTGTGTCTCCTGCATCTCCTACACTGGCGGGTGGTTCTTTACCATGGCACCACCTGGGAAGCCAGGTAATATTCCTGCACATAAATACTACAGGAACAAATAAAGCTGCATCACTAAGAGCAGACACAGACAGACAGGTGGCAGAATAGCAGAGAGGAAATGCCTTTTAAAGAGAAAACACACTAAATAAATGCTGCAACATTACTCCTTTATTCATCCATCCATTGAAAACAGTGAAGCTTTACTCTGTGCACATATATATTCATATACATATGCGTATGAAGTTAAGTAGACAGCTACTGAAGATTAATCCCTCTGGAGGAACAGATCTAAAAACCTTTACTGACAAGTCACTGAAGGTGACGGTGATTATCTGTGCTGACAGCTGGGTCCTGTAAAATCGTGTAAGAGTTATTAACGGCGAGGACCATAAAGAGGCGGACAGCAAAGTAACCACGGAGTCACAGCAGGCGCGCAAGCAGAGGCCCCTGCCACGAAGGCTCTGCCACCCCCTACCATGCCCCTCACACGCACCCCTGACCCCGGCCATCCCTGGGGGGATGCAGGAGCCAGCTGGGCATCACCTGCGCCGTGAGCTGATGCCGGAGAAGGAGCCACGGCTGGCGACACGTTAGAAGTGAAGATCGGGTGTGGGCCACGGTCCCGCCGACCCGAGCATCAGAGGTACAGAACGTCAGGTCTTGTCTCCGAGAGGAGCCTGGCTGAGTGGGAAGGGCTGAAAATTAACAGAAATGACCACTGCTGCAGCTGCTGTGTGGAAAAGGCTTGAACGCAAAGAAAAGTTGAGCCACCCTCAAGGACAAGTAGACAAATAATGGGGATTCAGGGCAATGCGTGCTGTGGGAGGAACCAAGGAAGAAGTGTTTCCTTGCTCAGCAAAGGAAGGGCAGGCTGAGGAAGTGCCACTGGGCTGGGCCTGGGCGTGTGAGTCCATCTGCGAAACACAGCGGAGCAGGAGATGAGGAGGACTCCGTGGAGGAGAGAGAAGGTGGCCACAGCACATACGCTGAGAGGCCAGAACCACACCAGATTTACAGAGACCTCTGAGGCGCGTCTGAACCGTCTCTGGCAGACAATGGAAGGAGATTCAAGAAAAGAGTCCCCTAATTAGATTTTAGTTTTATAAGAGATACAATAATAATAACAACAGTTGACATTTTCTGGGCACTTAGCTGAACGCCATGCGAACTGCTCTCCATGAGTTTAAAAAGTCTCCAGCCCACAGCAAGCCGGCAACAAAGTCAGCTCCTGCTGCTGTCACAACCAACGCCCTTTAAAGATGGGCAAGGAAAGCATTATCACTCCCGATTCTTCAGACAACTGAACTGAGGTTCAGGGAGACTGACACTACAGATCAAGGCCAACAGCTACAAAGCAGTTGGGTACAACAGTCTGACTACAGACACCGCCTCCAAACCACAGCGCCTGCCGGCAGTGGGGCAGTGATTGGGCCAGAGGGATGATGAAAAGGCTCACAATCATTACAGCCAAAGATCGTGGGGTCCTAACACAGTCTAAGAAGTCACCTCCTGCCCTGGACAAGCAAAGACCACGAGACGTTCTATGGTGTCTGCAGTTGTATCACACTTATACTGACCTGCATGCACCGTCAACTAATAAGACGACTTCGGATGAACACTTCACAATCGCAGGAGGAAGGGAAGCAGATGTATCAGGAGAACCTCAAACGAGAGCCCCTGGACTCAAGCCACCTCCTATTTAGACCTCTCCTGTCTCACCACAGATCGGAGCACCATCAACAGAGCACACACCTTAAAGCCCACCTGCAGGGGGACACCTGCCAGTCCCGCAGCACTGGCTAGCCCTGGTCCAGAGTGTGTCTACAGACCAGGGCTGAGCCTCAGCTGCCCACTCGCTGAGAATACACCAGGAAGAAATGTCCGACTGAGACAGAAGAGCGTCTGGGGGGGTGGGGAGAGAGGACACGCTCCAGATCCTGGCTCCGTCGCTCTCTTGTGTGACACTGGGAAGGGACTCGGCACCTCTGAGCTTCTGAAAGGGAGAGCACCCGTGATGTGGAGTCATGGGGAGCATTAGTGAAGAACAGCTGTGAAGCACCCGGCACAGCAGATGACATGGTAACACAGCCCACCGCTGTAACTACTCTTCAGAAGTTGGGGGGCACGCAACAGTGGGTGAGAAGAGAGAGGGGAGAAAAGGTTTAGCACGAGGATTTCTTTTAAAGTGAGATGCGATTTAGATGACACACGATTCATTTCAGAAGTGGTGTACAATCCAGTCGCTCTTAGTGGATTCACAGAATTTGCCACCGTCAGCACTACCTAACTTCAGGGTACCATCATCACCCCGAGAAGAGATCCTCTACCCAGTAAGTGACCGGTCCAAGTTCCCCCTCCCTTCCCCAAACTCCTGGCAGCCACACATCTGCTGTCTCTAAGGATTTGCCGAGTCTGGATATTTCCTATAAATGAAATCAGACAGCATGTGACATTTGGGCATTGGCTGCACTGAGCAAATATTTTCAAGACATGACGTCACAATATGCATCAGAACTTCTCTTACGTCTGAGTAACATTCCATCTCATGGATGCCCAACAGTCCCATTCTCCGTTCATCAGCTAGACATCTGGGTTGTCTCCACTACTCGGCTATCATGAACCACGCTGCTGTGAACATCCATGGACAAGTCTGTGTGTGGACACATGCTTCCAGTTCTCTTGGGCATATTCCTGGGGGTGGGGCAGCTGGGTCACACAATGATTTATGTTTAGTTTTTGGAGTAACTGTCAAACTGTTTTCTAATGCTGCTAGGGGTTGTTTTCTACCGTAATCTAAAGTCTGTGATATTTTAAAATCTCTTTAGAATGCAATATTTAGTAGAAAAAGGAAAATGCAGCAGTAATAATTCTGGTGTTGTCTGGTTTCAATCACCAAATCGCAGGGTCCACCTAACACAGTTCCCAGTAGATAACCACCTTCCTCGAGTCCGTGGAAAAAGCACACACAACTAGCAGAAAAATCAGCCAACAAAGGGATGCCAGAGAGAATTTATCTAACAGTTTCCAAAGTAACTGGTTTTTGAATTATGGATTTCTATTATGCTGACAGTAAGGTGTTTTTTCTTTTCCTTGAGGGAAACGGAGCAAGCAAACTGGCACTAGAGTTGTCACGATAGGTTTTTAGACGTATATAGAATAATTAATTCATTCCTTATGCAATTAAGCAAGCAGTAATGTTGCTCGACTTAAATGTCTAGTTGGCCTCTGACGATAAGTAGATTCCAGCATATCTCCTATTTTAAACCCATCGCCCAAACAGACTCTACACGTAGACGTCACCAGATGGTCAATACCAAAATCAGATTGATTATATTTTTTGCAGCCAAAAATGAAGAAGCTCTATAAAGTCAGCAAAAACAAGACTGGGAGCTGTGGCTCAGATCATGAACTCCTTATTGCCAAATTCAGACAGAAACTGAAGAAAGTGGGGAAAACCACTGGACCATTCAGGTATGACCTAAATCAAATCCCTTACGATTATACAATGGAAGTGACAAATAGATAATTCAAGGGACTAGATCTGATAGACAGAGTGCCTGATGAACTATGGATGGAAGTTCATGACACTGTACAGGAGACAGGGATCAAGACCATCTCCAAGAGAAAAAAAATGCAGAAAAGCAAAATGGCTCTCTGAGGAGGCCTTACAAATAGCTGAGAATAGAAGAGAAGTGAAAAGCAAAGGAGAAAAGGAAAGATATATCCATTTGAATGCAGAATTCCAAAGAATAGCAAGGAGAGATAAGAAAGCCTTCCTCAGCGATCAGTGCAAAAAATCCCCATGGACAGAGGAGAGATGTGTATAAGAGACAGCGTAGACGTCACCAGATGGTCAATACCAAAATCAGATTGATTATATTTTTTGCAGCCAAAAATGAAGAAGCTCTATAAAGTCAGCAAAAACAAGACTGGGAGCTGTGGCTCAGATCATGAACTCCTTATTGCCAAATTCAGACAGAAACTGAAGAAAGTGGGGAAAACCACTGGACCATTCAGGTATGACCTAAATCAAATCCCTTACGATTATACAATGGAAGTGACAAATAGATAATTCAAGGGACTAGATCTGATAGACAGAGTGCCTGATGAACTATGGATGGAAGTTCATGACACTGTACAGGAGACAGGGATCAAGACCATCTCCAAGAGAAAAAAAATGCAGAAAAGCAAAATGGCTCTCTGAGGAGGCCTTACAAATAGCTGAGAATAGAAGAGAAGTGAAAAGCAAAGGAGAAAAGGAAAGATATATCCATTTGAATGCAGAATTCCAAAGAATAGCAAGGAGAGATAAGAAAGCCTTCCTCAGCGATCAGTGCAAACAGGGGGAAACAAGAGAATGGGAAAGACTAGAGATCTCGTCAAGAAAATCAGAGATACCAAGGGAACATTTCATGCAAAGATGGGCACAATAAAGGACAGAAACAGTATGGACCTAACAGAAGCAGAAGATATTAAGAAGAGGTGGCAAAAATACACAGAAGAACTGTACAAAAAAGATCTTCATGACCCAGATAACCATGATGGTGTGATCACTGACCTAGAGCCAGACATCCTGGAATGCGAAGTCAAGTGGGCCTTAGGAAGCATCACTACGAACAAAGCTAGTGGAGGTGATGGAATTCCAGCTGAGCATTTTCAAATCCTATAAGATAATGCTGTGAAAGTGCTGCACTCAATATGCCATCAAATTTGGAAAACTCAGCAGTGGCCACAGGACTGGAAAAGGTCAGTTTTCATTCTAATCCCAAAGAAAGGCAATGCCAAAGAATGCTCAAACTACCGCACAATTGCACTCATCTCACATGCTAGTAAAGTAATGTATAAAATTCTCCAGCGAGGATTCAACAATACTTGAACTCAGAACTTCCAGATGTTCAAGCTGGATTTAGAAAAGGCAGAGGAACCAGAGATCAAATTGTCAACATCTGTTGGACCACAGAAAAAGCAAGAGAGTTCCAGAAAAACATCTACTTCTGCTTTATTGACTGTGTCAAAGCCTTTGACTGTGCAGATCACAATAAACTGGAAAATTTTTAAAGAAATGGGAATGCCAGACCACCTTATCTGCCTCCTGAGAAATCTGTATGCAGGTCAAGAAGCAACAGTAAGAACTGGACATGCATAGAACAATGGACTAGCTCCAAACTGGAAAGGAATGTCAAGGCTGTATATTGTCACCCTGTTTATTTAACTTATATGCAGAGTATATCATGTGAAATGCCAGGCTAGATGAAGCACAAGCTGGAATCAAGATTGCTGGGAGAAATATCAATAACCTCAGATATGCAGATGACCCCACCCTATGGCAGCAAGCAAAGAGGAACTGAAGAGCCTCTTGATGAAAGTGAAAGAGGAGAGTGAAAAAGCTGGTAAAACTCAGCATTCAAAAAACTAAGATCATGGCATCTGGTCCCATCACTTCATGGCAAATAGATGGGGAAACAATGGAAACAGTGACAGGCTTTATTTTGGGGGGCTCCAAAATCACTGCACAGGGTGACTGTAGCCATGAAATTAAAAGACACTTGCTCCTTGGAAGAAAAGCTATGACCAACCTAGACAGCATATAAAAAAGCAGAGTCACTACTTTGCCAACAAAGGTCCATCTAGTCAAAGCTATGGTTTTTCCAGTAGTCATGTATGGATGTGCTGCTAAGTCACTTCAATCGTGTCCGACTCTGTGCGACCCCATAGACGGCAGCCCACCAGGCTCCCCCATCCCTGGGATTCTCCAGGCAAGAATACTGGAGTGGGTTGCCATTTCCTTCTCCAGTATGGATGTGAGAGTTGGACTATAATAGCTGAGCACCAAAGAACTGATGCTTTTGAACTGTGGTGTTGGAGAAGACTTTTGAAAGTCCCTTGGACTGTAAGGAGACAAAACCCGTCAATTCTAAAGGAAATCAGTCCTGGGTGTTCATTCATTGGAAGGACTGATGCTGAAGCTGAAACTCCAACAATTTGGCCACCCGATGCAAACACTTGACTCATTGGTAAAGACCTTGACGCTGAGAAAGATAGAAGGCAGGAGGAGAAGGGAATGACAGAGGATGAGATGGTTGGATGGCATCACAGACTCGATGGACGTGCGTTTGAGCAGGCTCCAGGAGTTGGTGATGGACAGGCGTGCTGCAGTTGACGATGTTGCAAAGAGTCGGACATGACTGAGCAACTGAACTGACTGAGCTTCAGCCTTTTTGCGAGACACATTTATCACTTCTCAGTGTGAGACTATGCAACTGTAACTACTAGTAGACCAAGAGACTATAATTTCTGGAATGTATTAAGGATTCTTCGTGTGCACAGCAAACACTTACTAAAGATCAGAAATAATAAGTGAAAGGCATTTAGCACTATCACCGGCACATGGGAGGTAATCAATAAACTGAAACTATGAAACTAAACACACACTTAGAAGCAGTGAGTGTCGATGCCAAGCATTACTGGGCTGTGCTCTGGAGGCAAATGCATAAAAGTCATTCCTGCTCTTAAGAAGCTGAAAGTCTGATGGGGGAAGCAGGGAAGGAGGCAATTACAACTCGGTGGGAGCTGAGTGATTCCATAAATAAACACGCAGGGCACTACCAAACACATCAGTGGGATGAATGGGGAGAGAACCAAGTCAAAGAGGACTTCTCTGAGCGCAGGAAAGTTGTTTTAGTCAATTTTACTGAGAATAATTAACGGGCAATAAAACGCTGCCACATTAAGCAGACAGAACAACAGCTTTAATAATGAAACTGTGACCACCAGCATGATTCACACGTAGGATATTTCCAGGTCCCCTCCGAGTTCTTGCCTCCTGTCAACGCCAGTGTCTGTCCCGCCTTTGGTCTCCAGCATGCTGCTTCCTGTCGTGACAGTTTAGTTTTACACATTCCTGAATTCCTTACTCACACAGCACGCATTCTTGTGTTTGGAAGGTTTCTGAGATTCACCTGTCTTGCTGGGACTATCAGTGGTTTATATCATTTTACAGCCGCGTGATATTCCACTGTATGGATATATCACGGTTTGTTCCCTCATTTATGTGGTCACAGACATTTGCATTTTTTTTTTTTTAGAGTTTGGGGTTATTATGAATGAAGCTGCTCTAAACCCAGCCAAGTCTCTACGCGAACCTATGTTTTCACTTTTCGAGGGAAAATATCTAGAACTCCCGCGTCACTAAGATAACTGTGTAAGAAATGGTTAGAGAGCCCTCCAAAGCAGGCATACAGTTTAACACTCTCACTAATAAGTGTGGAGAGCCCTGGCTCCCCTCCAGGACCCTCACCAACACTGGGAGTGGTCACTGGTCCCCAGCTTGGCCTCTAATAGATGACAGTGTGCCCAGGACAGCAGTGGTCTACATCTCCCTACCGGGCACACAGTCCCAAGGCCTCCGCCTGAGGATCTGCCATCAGTGCATCTGCTCTGATGCATTAGCTGCTTAGTTTCTCTCCTACTTTAAAATCAGGTTCTTCATCTCCTTATTGTTGAGTTGAAGAGTCTTGCTTGTTTATTTTAATATATTCTGGACACAAGTGCTTTAACAGATGTTATGTTTTACAAATACTTAACTCCAAGGATAAAGCTTCTGTTTTCATTTCCATAAAAGTGATTTTAGAAGGGTAGGAATTTTCAATTTTCATGAAGTCTAACTTATCATTTTGTCCTTCACATTTCACGCTTTGTGTGCTGAGAAATTTTTGCACACCCCACGATCAAAGATTTTCTCTGATGTTTTCTTTGACAAACCTTACCACTTTACCATTTATATTCCAGATCTATGATCCAGTTCGATTCAATTTTTATGTGTTTGGGGTCTAAGTCTCAAAGTTGCTTTTCGGCATGGGAAAGTGAAAGTCTCTCAGTCGTGTCTGACTCTTTGCGACCCCATGGACTATACAGTCCATGGAATTCTCCAGGCCAGAATACTGGAGTGGGTAGCCTTTCCCTTCTCCAAGGAGTCTTCTCAGTCCAGGGATCAAACCCAAGTCTCCCGCATTGCAGGCGGATTCTTTACCAGTTGAGCCACAAGGGAAGCCCAAGGATACTGGAGTGGGCAGCCTTTCCCTTCTCCAGTGACTCTTCCTGACCCAGGAATCAAACCAGGGTCTCCTGCATTGCAGGTGGATTCTTTACCTGCTGAGCTACTATATGGGTTAATTAACTGTTTCAAGCATCATTTGTTGAAAAAGTTCATTATTTCCCCCTTTCAACTACCCTGGCACATTTGTCCAAAATGAACTGAATTTATGCATACGTAGGTCTATTGCTAGACTCCATGTTTTGTCTCCATTGAGCTGCATGTTTAACCTTAAGCCAACACCATACTGTCTTCATTATTGCGGTTTTGCTGTCTGGATGTGTCAGGGCCAATGCACTCCCACACAGATTTTAGAATCAAATTATTCATTTCTTTATAAAATAAGCCTGCTGGAATTTAAGGATCAATTTGGAAAGAACCGTCATCTTAATATTAGGTATCACTACCCAGGAATAAGCAGAGACATTACTCTGCCAACAAAGGTCCGTCTAGTCAAGGCTGTGGTTTTTCCTGTGGTCATGTATGATGTGAGAGTTGGACTGTGAAGAAAGCTGAGCACCGAAGAATTGATGCTTTTGAACTGTGGTGTTGGAGAAGACTCTTGAGAGTCCCTTGGACTGCAAGGAGATCCAACCAGTCCATCCTAAAGGAGATCACTCCTGAGTGTTCATTGGAAGGACTGATGCTGAAGCTGAAACTCCAATACTTTGGCCACCTAATGTGAAGAGCTGATTCATTTGAAAAGACACTGATGGCGGGAAAGACTGAAGGCGGGAGGAGAAGGGAACGACAGAGGATGAGATGGTTGGATGGCATCACCAGCTCTATGGACATGAGTTTGGGTAAATTCCAGGAGTAGGTGATGGATAGGGAGACCTGGCGTGCTGCAGTTCATGGGGTCGCAAACAGTTGGACACGTGCAACTAAACTGAACTGAACCCAGAAATATGTACAACTCAATATCTTTATTTATTTATTTTTCTGAAAGAAATTCTTGTAAATTTCAATGTACAGTTCTTACACATCTTTTCTTCTATCATTCATAAGTATATGATTTTTTGGTTGTTTCTGTAAGTGGTATGGCATTTTTTTATTTCACTTTCTAAATGTCTAGTATTATATAGAAGTAAAACTGACTTTTTTTATATTGACCTGTAGCCTATTATGCAGTTAAATTAACTGTTCTAGTGTACTATCTGTAAATTCCTTAGGGCTTTCTATGTACATAAAAATGTTTCAGAGAAATAAAGAGCTTTATTTCTTCATTCCCAATCTATGGATTTACCATAATCTATCTTCAAATAATATTATTATGCATTTGTATATACAGTTTAAGAACTTAACACCATATATTTCCATTTCTCCCTTCTACTCTATTTCTGTCATAATTTTTTATATCTTTTGAAACAATAAAACAGGCGTTTTGGCTTACAATATGATTAAATTTCTCTTAACAAGGTTTTTAAATTTCTAAGAATATGCATTTTAATTTACCCATATTCTTACTCTTTCCAACACATTTCAAGATAGGAATCCTTGATATGCTCCACCTGAAGCACTTCCTTTTAAGGACTCTTGCGGAGCAAGTCTTGACTAGAGATGAACTCTCTCGACATTTGCCCCTAGATCTTTATTTCATCTTCTTTCTTTGAGGATATTTTTGCTGGATATAAAATCCTAAGTTGACAACTATTTTCTTTTGCCAAGTGAAAGATTGCATCCCATGGTCTCTGGCTGCGTTCTTTTCTGACAACCATTACTTGATGTCTACATTAAGTACATTACCTAACATCTATAACCATTCCTTTTGTTTCCATAAAGTGTATGCTTTTTCTCTGCATGCTTTAAAGGTTTCCCTCAATACAACCTGTTCGCAGCAGTTTGATGATGATGTGCTGTTCTCTGTCTTTTGTTAAGCTTCTTGGATCTGAGGATTCATCATTCTCATTAAACTTGAAAACTAAAAACTTGATGTACTCATTCAATTAAGGGTTCACTGTCTCTTAAGCTATCAGTCATTATCTCTGAATATTTTTCCCTCCAGAATTTTTCCCTGTTCACTATTTCTGGAACTCCTATTAGACATATATTAGACCCTCCTAACTCCTCTTTCACATTTTCCATCTGTCTTATGGAGACACATTCTGGGAGGTTCCTTAAGCTCTATCTTCCAATTCACTTATCCTCTCCTCATTCTTCAATTGCATCTAGCCCTCTCTTTAACCCATCTGCTCTATGCTTTTAATTCTTTTTTACTTCAATAGCTATGTTTCTTTAATTTTAAAATTTTCATAATATCCGTTTGGTTCTTTTGCAAATCTGCCTGCTTTAGTTCCACAGTTGTGGCTTCATTTCTTCTGCTACCATCCAGCTCATTTCCAACAGGCCTACTTAAAAGTCGCTTTCAGTCTATCCTATTATTTCTGGGTCTTGAGGCACAGATTCTCCCAATCTGTTGCACCTGTAGATTCCCCTTCATGACAGTCTGTCTCCTCTTAGAGGCTGTGGTCTCTGACTGTGCTCATCCTCTGCAGAAATGATCTCATGTGGAAAGTTCATGTGTCTCTGGCTGAATCTCTATAGAGCAGTTTTAGACCTGACTTGGTTGCAGATTGCAGTGAAGCACTGACTTCCTGTGACTCTTTGCATGCCCGTGGTGCTGGGCCATGGCTTGCTTCCTGGCCACTCCCTCAATCTGCGTGCAGATTTTCCCAGTCCAATTTCAGGGAAGCCTTTGTGAACTCCGCAGCCAAGGCCTGCAGCCTGGAGCCTCTTCTCCACGCCGCCATCAGAAGCCCAGTCCTGGTGGGTGAAGCCCGCACAAGGAGGTGATCTGGCGTTAGCATGGGTTTCCTTTCTGCTCTGGAAGCTGGAGATTGTACTGTCTAGGCTTCTAGTGCGTGCATGTATCAGAGAATATTAAATTACAGCCTCCAGGTAGAGGCAGGTGAGGGTTCCAGAAGACTGTCAATCTATCTTCCATACATTCCAGCTAAATCAAAAGAAGACAGCTCAGAAAGGCTGGTTTCCAAAAGTAACTGCCCACTACTTTAGATTCAATTTCACAAATATTTCTGAGAATGGCTACCTGTCCAGGCTGTTACTCAACAGACAGAAAACAGCGTCACTACTGATGCACTGCTGCCAAGGTCTGCTAATTCTTAAACTGCATGGCTCCGCCTTCATGCTCATTTCTAAAAGATTTAGTGCACACTGATCCACTGAAAAATGTCGTTTTAGTAAATGCATCCTCAACGCGCCCGTGCAGTCAGAGCACTTCGATCTCGTTCTCAATAAATACCATCAGGAACTGGCAGGACAAACCCGTGTACCGCTTGACTAGTGACTCCTGAGGGTTGACTGCAAGAAACTTCAAATTCTAAAAGCACATCCTGGTGGCAGTCAGGACCACGTTGACCTGGCCCTCCTCGTAACCCTGTGACAAGGCTGGACCCTTCCTGCTCCTGCCAGGCCTGGACATCATCTCCTCAGCAGTGGCGGCAACCGCGCCACCACAACGAAGGAGCAGGGCGGCAGCGAACAGAGGCAGCGCCCGAGTTTGCTGAGACGTCAGACGGCATCTAAGAGAACCCCTCTGTAAGAATCCCCAGCATATACCACAGGTGGCTCTTTTTCCACTTCATAGGGCTGCATGTTCTTTTTTTTTTTTTTTTATAAATTTTTTATTTTTTGTATTTATTTATTTTTTTACACGAACTCCCAAACATGAACCCCAAGCAGTTCATGGAAGGGAAGGGCTGGGAGAAAACTCCCCCCAGTCTGACACAGGTTGTGTGACTGGCAACAGCAGTGCTCATTTTCGAGCCATTTTTATATTTTAAAATTAACTAAAGTGACCTAATTCTTACGCACTATTTTATTACAAAGTAAAACGCGTACAAAACAATCCTAAAATCTGTATGGAGCCCCAAATAGCCAAAGCGATCTTAAGAACCAATTTGGAAGAACCCTATTTCCTTGTTTCAAACTATATTAAAAAAAACTATAGTAACCAAAATAGAATGGTGTTTACAAAAAAAAAAAAAGATGCACAGGTCAATCCAAGTATCTACAGTCAATTAACTGACAGTGAAGGCGTGAAAAACATACAATGGGAAAAGTACCATGGCTCCTTTAACCTCAGGAAAGTGTGTTTATCTTCTGAGTTTCTGATTCACTTTCCTGATGCCCCTTAAATGCTGGTGTCCCCAGCAAAGGGACCCACCTTTGCGCCTCTTTATGTCTCTCATTCATCCCAAGGAATCAGCACAATTAAGCCTCTATCCACAGGCTGGTCATCCCTAACTGACTTCACCAGCCTGAAGCTCCCCTGGAGCTGCAGTTGAAATTTACTCCTTTAATAAACCATGTCCACCTGGATGTCCAGCAGGCAGCCCTCTAGCCACCCAAACACCCTCTGAAATTGGTCCTTCCCAACTGTCACTATTGGGGCAGGGGGGTTACTGGTGACACACCATCTCCATCTGCCACATTGCAACTCCCAACTGCTTCCACACACGAGAACTGGTTTTCAATCCCCTCCTCTCTACCCTCAGTAAGAATCATCTACCCCTGGGCTTTTTTGCAGCCTCCTAAATGGCCTGACGCATGCCTGGCATGTGAGAGAAAGCAGGAAGAATGGACCATTTTCCTCCTGCCAGCCTCGCTCCCCAGCTGCACAGGGGGGACGGCCCTGAAGTAAGAGCCGGTCCATAACTCCTTGCTCACGAGGCTCTGCCGGTGCACTATTCCATGAGATTAGCTGCTGCTGTCAAAGTGTGACCGTCGTGGCAAACTAGCCACCCGAGCGTCAAACCAGCAGAGTCAAGCTGTGAATCGTGGTGCAGTCCTGTCGGGCAGTGACTTAAAAATAAGCTTGCAAGAAAGTCTTTCATGCAACGAGAAAAGTGTATGGTCGACTTTCAGTGCAATGGGCAGAAGACCAAGTTGTCCCTAAGGTCTGACCTCACCTGCGTGAGAGGAAACACAGAGACACTGGAGGGAAGGGCAGCACAGTGACCACAGCCCTCAGCTCTGCATAGAGACGGCGGGGCCCACCTTGCCCTTCTCCTCTGCTGCTGCTGCTGCTAAGTCACTTCAGTCGTGTCCGACTCTGTGTGACCCCATAGACGGCAGCCCACCAGGCTCCCCCGTCCCTGGGATTCTCCAGGCAAGAACACTGGAGTGGGTTGCCATTTCCTCCTCCAATGCATGAAAGAGAAAAGTGAAAGTGAAGTCACTCAGTCTGTCCGACTGTTAGCGACCCCATGGACTGCAGCCTAGCAGGCTCCTCCGTCCATTGGATTTTCCAGGACAGAGTACTGGGGTGGGGTGCCATTGCCTTCCCCGGCCCTTCTCCTCTACACGGTCCTTAACTTTCCAGGTTTCTCCTACAAGGAGCTTCGTTAACTTTTGTGATAGGCAGCACGCATGAAGGAACAAACTCCAAGGCTCTGCACTGGGCTCACAGCCCCAGGCACAGTGCAAAGAGCACAGGCCTTCGGGGGAGAGGGCCGGGGTCTGAATCTACTCTCTCGCACCACCTGCCCCAGGAAGAAATCACCCCCAGCCTGAGCCTCCCACCTCTGAGGTAGGCAGCCAGCTGCCACCTCTGCCCACACACAGCAGACATCTGACGAGATACGCCTGGTCCCCTTTAGAAGTGTTACACCTTAGAGCTGTAGTTAATCAAGAGACTCCAAGCCAGCTGTGCTTGTTTCCCACCCCAGGCTTTCACACAGCTCCCCTGATGGGCTGATTGCAAACCCAGACAATGCAGGCCAAGCAGGCCGGAGACTTCGCCAAGCCCGGGAAAGAGGGTCCAGAAGACGGAAGCCAGTTTATGTGGAACATGGCCTCAGCCCTTGCCAAACCGACCCAGCCAGGTTCACTGGAGGTACTAGAAACAAGACGCAGGGTGTTCAGCGGAACCTTTGCCACACAGGGGGCTATTATTGACCATTTTCCCTAACGTGAGTAACTAGCGGCCACTACTTAGTATTTTTCCCAGGCTTTCCAGAAATGGCTTTTTTTTTAATTTATTTAAATTGGAGGCTAATTACTTTACAATATTGTATTGGTTTTGCCATACATCAACACGAATCCGCCACGGGTGTACACGTGTTCCCAATCCTGAACCCCCCTCCTACTCCCTCCCCGTACCATCCCTCTGGTGTTCATCCCAGTTCACCAGCCCCAAGCATCCTGTATCCTACATTGAACCTGGACTGGCGATTCGTTTCTTATATGGTATTATACATGTTTCAATGCCATTCTCCCAAATCATCCCACCTTCTCCCTCTCCAAAAGACTGTTCTATACATCTGTGTCTCTTTTGCTGTCTCGCATACAGAGCTATCGTTACCATCTTTCTAAATTCCATATTTATGCGTTAGTATACTATAGAAATGGCTTTTTAAATTGAGCAGGGAGACACCAAGTATTTTGCTGGGGAAAGAGGGGTCTCAGCTCGTGCCACACAGACTCCATTCTTGAGCTACTTGGAGAAAAGTTTCTTAACAACACTATCTTCACTCCCTGGCTCAACAATCTCAAACCTGAAAATGCATTCCAAAGTACAGATCAAAGTGCATTCTAATGGAGATTTTGGTTATTCCCCTCAGAAGAATACATTTCAATGAGGCCTGGGCTCTTGGAGATCTCAGCTTACAGTGGACTCCAGATCATTTCTAGCTCCTCCCTCAACAGAAGCCCAAGCTTAATTCCCACCCTCCCTTCCCCCACCACAACCCTTGATCATGGGCTACATCTGGGGACTTGCTCCCAGAGACCTGAGTATGGAGACTCTATTCTGGCAAACACTACACCAGCCAGGTGATCAAAGTCAACATCACTGACACAGGCAACGAGAAGGGCAAGTCAGGTCTGTCTCATTATAAGAAAAAGATCAAAGGTGCCCAAATGAAGGAACAGCCTCCAAAATAGCTGACCAGCACTTCTTAAAAGCGTCAAGGTCATGAAATACAAGGGGAGACGGAGGAGTGGTCACAAAGTGGAGGAGATCCGAGGCCTGGGTTTCACCAGGCTCCTGCCCCTGGTTCCCAGGTAAACACTGCTGACCACCCGTCAGGCCTGACCGGGAACAGAACGGCTCCAGGATTCCTGCACGGACGCCGCCCACCAGGTGGTTTCTCCTGAGCACTCAGTCAATACTTGACACCTCTTCCAGAAAACACACCGGAGTCAGTTTCCATTCAGCTGTTCAGTGCCCACTGCGGACACTGTCACAGAGCGTCTCTGGCTCCCCGGGACAGTTCTCATCTCCAGCACTGTAACTCATCGTCTATGCACTCGGTCGGATGACAGGTCTTGATATTTAACGTGAAAACACAGTCACACTTTTGATGCTGGCGACATTTTTTCCTCGTTTCGTCTGACTCCCACTCAGGAGCGTGTCCAAGGGGAAGAGGAGAGAAAAGGGCAGCAGCCAGGGACAGGGCGAGGCTCCAGGGGAAGGACGGCCTCGCGCGGGTCCACAGCGGTGCTCCGGGTCCGGGGGAGGGCCAGAGGCCACACACCGCCAGAGCTGGGGGGCGGGGGGCACCGAGGGAAGGACACAGGTAAGACCGCGGACTCAGACAAGACACTGTCGGCTCTACCAACTGTCGGGAAGCGAGTGCTCTGCGCCTCAGTTTCCCCACTTCAAATGGCGAAATGGTGCTGACGGGCTACGGCGTCTCGACAAGATGTCAAGAGTGCATCTGCGCGAAGCACGGCGCAACGCCTTTGCTGAATCAGTCTTCCATTGGCGCCTAACGAACCCCCACGACCTGGCAGCCGGAGGTTCCCCAGGGAGACAACGACAGGAACGAGCTTCAAAGACAGGACCTTTTCTCCACTGCTCTCCAAGGTGTCTGGAAATGTCAGGGAGCCGATCTGTCCCTGCTGTCAGAGCACACCAAAACCCTTGGTTGCTCTATTGCTTCCACAAGCAAGTCCAAATTTCTCCTGCAGTTAAGCTAACTTGCAGTGAGATGCAAACGGATGTCCTGGGCCGTGCTGCTCAGAGAGACCCCGCTGGTGAGGAGCAGCCTTTCGGGCTCCAGGCACCAAGAGTCACCCAGCAGAGCGAGCATGGGTGCTCTCCTCTGGGAGAGACTCTAAATAAAATGGAATCACAGAGAGGTGAGGTGGGCAAAGGGAGGAGGCTGCCTATAGGCAGAGCTGCCGGTAAGAGTAAGCTGAGCACGTCCTATATCAAGTGCTGTTCTCTGTTTAACTCACAGTCATCCTACCAGACTGGTGCTAGTTGTCCCCCTTTTATAGAGGAGACAAAAAAGGCTCAGAGAGGTTAATTCACTTGCCCTGGGTGGCACAGCTCGTAAGTTACATAGCTAAAGGCCTTGCTCCTAACCACTGCTTCTCTGCAGCCCAGTGAAATGTGTATTTATAACAAATAAATTAACAACTAACTACATTGGGTGGAGACCTTAAACTCAAAGTTCTCTCATATCACATCATTCTCAAAACTACACCAGCTGGGAAAAAAGAGAGGGGAAACGATGTAACTCCCCCACTGAAGTTTAAAGAAACAGGGAGGAAAGCAGTATGTTAAGACAACAGCATCAGGAGCAAGACCCAGGCCCAAACCGGCTTTAAGACTCCAAAAACCCTACTCTTTCCACTTCATCAAATTTAATTTAATTAACATCCGAAATGCATGCCCCTTGACCTCAGGGTTTTGATCTGGAACTTCCAGAAGAGCTGACACCATCCTCGGCCAATACGGCTCTCCTCTCCTCCCCGTATCTGGCCTGCTTCTGGTGACCTGTGTGTCCCTCCATAATGCAGGCTCTTGAGGGCCAGAAACACACCCTGTCTTCCCCTGTGGGATCCGGTGCAGCACCAGAAGGTAGACATCAATCTCGGCATCGGGCAAGCCTGCCACAGAGAAATCACATTCCAGATGCTTGCGCGTTAAGGGAACAGTGTGGAGCATGGTAGGAGCAGGTAACCGCTCCAAACAAGACAGCGAACTCAGGCTGGGAGCAGTGATGACTCAGCACTCCAATCAACGAAGCACAGACTGGCCAGGGAGAGCCCCCCGGGCATAGAGTCAGGGATACGAGTGCCCCCCTCCACCACCGCCTGGCAGCACAACCTCACAGCGTCACAACTCCCTCGGGCCTCATTTTCCCCAAGAAGAAAACCCTCTTCCCCAAGAAGAAAGTCCGATTCCCCTGCTCTGGGGAACTGCTTGTAACAAAGAGCAATCCATCTTTCAATGATTAACGAGTCATGTCAAAAGGGCACAAGAATGCTATCACTGGCCAAACCCGTGACAAGTGGAGCAACCAGAAAAACGATTTTAAGGGATCAAAACACACTGAATCAATAAAAACCCAAGACCATAACGGATCTCAAAAAAGAAGAGTGAAAACAACCCTAATTTCTCGCCATTTGAAGTTTTTAAACAATTTCTTACTGTGGAATTAGAAATCAAAGGGGAAAAAAGGCATTTTGTTTCTGTTTTTCTAGCAGGCGTTGTATTTCTGGGTAATTGAGTAGGCCCAGCAGTTGAGCTCAAAGTGCTACTTTGCAGGAGAAGGCCACTTGATAAAAGTAGAAGATATAATAGACACAGAAAATCATTTCATAAAACTTTAATGATGTTACTGAATCAGGCAAGGATTATCAACCGATTTAAAAAAACATGAGACACATGATCAATGCCTCTGTGATGCTGCTCAAGTACTGATCCTCTCTAGTCGCAAGGGGAAACGCAAGGTGGGCTCAGGCCATCGCCGCCACTCTACCCAGCAGTGAGTTTTGGCCTCACACTCTCCACACTGATTCTTACCACACAGCAGCACCAATATTTCCGCAGGAGCCTCTGAAACACATGCACCTTGCCACCATGTGCCCCCACTGCCTTATGTCGGATCTCACCATCTCTTATTAGCTAATGCAGGGCACAGGTCCTCCACACACAGCTTCTGCCAGATTTATTCTTAAGGATGCTTCATATGTTTCAAGACTAAAGTGGATGCTACAGCAAGACCAGGTGGGGTTTATTCCAAGAATGCAGGGCTGGTTTAACATTCTAAAATCCATCAGTATAAACCGCTTCATTAACAAACTAAAAAAGAAAAACCATACATTCATCACACAGGACATACAAAAAGCATTTGAGAAAATCTAATATCCATTCCTGATTTTTTTAAAACTAAGGGTCAGAAAGGTGAAAGAATTGTCCTCTACATCATGGAACTGCTTTTAAAGTCACTCAAGGCCTGTTCTATAGCAGCTGATAACTATCCTAATATTTAGTTGTGTACTTTCTTTGTTGCTTCCTTTTCTCACAATTTTCTTCATGGACTATTATTTATAAAGCAATGATTTTCTTTGTCATATATATATATATATATATATATATATATATATATACACACACACATACACCCACACACTCTCTATACCTATTCTGAGACGTACATCAGCTAATTCTCCACACCCTGACTTCCGAAGAAAACCCCACACATGCAAGTTTTGCTTTACGAAGCCAACAATTTCGGGTTGGGGAAGGTCACAGTGACACTGTTGCTCCTCCCTTNTATATATACACACACACACATACACACACACACTCTCTATACCTATTCTGAGACGTACATCAGCTAATTCTCCACACCCTGACTTCCGAAGAAAACCCCACACATGCAAGTTTTGCTTTACGAAGCCAACAATTTCGGGTTGGGGAAGGTCACAGTGACACTGTTGCTCCTCCCTTATGGTCTCAAAGTGGCTGCCATTGCCCCCATTAGACAGGCTAGATCTTTCAAGAAGCATTCAGGACTGTGCACTGTGTGGTCTCCGCTAACCTCCTCCCAGCTCTTTACTTGCCATACTGGAACAGAATTGCTCCAAATATGTAAAGAAGCTTATGCCTCCCTGCTTTTGTCCAGGCTGGTCCCTCAGCTTCAAATGCCACTTCCCCACGCTAGAACAAGGCTCCTGCTTTTGCCTGCCTCCTCCACAAGCCTTCTGTGACTCTCCTGGTCTAACAGTCAGCAGTTGGGCACCCAGCATGTGCTAGATATTCTGCAGAGCGTGGATAAAGAAAGATGAGCGTTTTCTGCCTTCGTGGGTCATGTGGGATGACAGACAAGCCAACTGCCAACAACGCCATCCAGCGATGATGAGCTGACAGGGGCAAGTGCCAGCCAGGGGGCAAAGGCAGCTGGGGGGTCTCCACACTGCGTTCTGTGACCTGCTTCACCCTCAGCAGCCCGCTGAGAGAGGGTAGACTATCTCCATTTCACAGACGACAGGAAGTAACCCACCCACAACGCTGACCAAGCTGTTTACTCCGTGGCTGTCTGATGCCAAAATAAGTTTCTCCCCATTTTGCTTGTCTCCATAGTGTAGTTGTTTCCAGGTGCGGAGAAGGGGCAGGATTTGTTTGTTTAATGTGGCTGCTCTTTAAACGGTTTTGGGTTTTTAGGGACTAATGAGATCACCTATATGTGTATGACAGTACTTTTGTGAAATGACTCTCACACTCTCTGTGGTCTGAAGTTCCCATTTCCTTACTGAAAGCAAACACATTGGCTTTCTGTCAGTCCTTCTGAAAAGCCCATCTAACTCAACTTTCCCGTTTGGCAAGAATACAATGGAAGTACACCTTTTCTTCCACTGTCTCCCTGGGGATTCGGGGGTCCTACCAGTGAACCGCCAGGCTCTCTCATGACGACCAGGAGCTCACAGGCTGGGGGGCTTCAGAGAACCCCACAAGGCACCACCATGGTCCGTCTCATCCCCTAGAAGGGCCTGGGCTGCATCTGGGTTTATGGATTCCTAGACCGGTGTTCCTTGACTTTCCCCAAATAAGCATGTGGATGCCCAGCTTTAATTTTAATTGTATGTTTATATTAAGATTTCACCACAAATGTTTGTGAAAATGCCGTCTCAGGAGTCCAGGTGCTACAAATCAGTCCACAAGGTACCTGGAAGTGAGCCACTTAGCCGGCTTCCCTGGTGGCTCAGGCGGTAAAGCGTCTGCCTGCGCAATGCGGGAGAGACCTGGGTCCGATCCCTGGGTCATGAAGATCCCCTGGAGAAGGAAATGGCAGCCCACTCCAGTACTCTTGCCTGGAAAACCCCATGGATAGAGGAGTCTGGTAGGCTACAGTGCATGGGCTCGCAAAGAGCCGGACATGACTCAGCGACTTCACATCAGCCAGCTTCCCATGTACCAGGCTGTGAGCTAATCCCAGGTCACGAGGCATATGAGAGAGGTCCAGAACTGCCTACAGTCCAGTCCTGCAGGCAGTAAAAAAAAAAAAAAAAAAAGCTAAATCGAAAACATCTCATGCCTGACGGCAGTGGTCCTCAAAGTGTGCTCCCCACTGCCAGCAGCAGCAGCAGCAGCAGCTGAGAACCTGTTAGAAACTCCCTCCTGGTGCCGACCAGGACCTGCTGAGTCAGAACCCAAGGGGGGCTCAGCACTGCGTCCCAACAAGCCACCAGGTGATTCGGAAGCAGCCGCGGTGTGGGATCCAGAGCTCAAAGCCCTGCTGGGGTCAAACGTAGTTCATGATTAAGAGACAAGGAGTGAGAGAGTGCAGCAATGGGAAAAAAAAAAAAACACCTTGGCACATAGATAGTTCAGGACCCTGGCAGCTGCTGGTGATGTTCGAAGTCATGCCCTGCCCGCCTCAGTGCAGGAAACCATCGGACGCAGTCTGTGTGCGAGCGTCTCCTACAGACAGCCGGGGGGCCTCTTCCCTCCTCGACCTCCCTGCATGCCCAGAACGTCTCACAAGCTGACCGGCCATCTCCTCTGACAGAAGATACACTCCAGGACATCATCCTGCTCCGTTATCAGGACATCATCCTGCTCCGTTAGAGCCCCAGCTTCCCGAACTCAGCACTGAACCGTTCCTCGCCAGGGGCCTGTTGGAAGGAGGCAGCGGATGAAGTGTGATGGGGGTTCAGAGGAACAGGGGTCTTCCTGGTGGACGAGGGCCGTCACCGTCTCATGGACCTCGAGGCACGCTCTTCTGGCCCCTCTCCATGACATCTATTTAGAATTCCACAAGCAGAGACCTCTCTACTTCTCTCATTGCTCCCTTTCTTACTAAGTTTTGAAATTGTTGAGCAGATTAAAGGATTCTCTTTGACATTTTTATGGTTAAACTTTGTAGAGTTTAAACTGCCTCCCTTAACTGTTCCTGGGAAAGATTAGAAATAATTTGGAACTGGATTGGATTTGCCATTCTGTAAGCTCTTCTTATCTACTAGGCTAATAGCAGACACTTTCCTCCCTACAACAGCCCAGGAGGAAGGCTTATTATCTGCGTTTTACAGATTGAAAAGTGAGGGTCAGATAGGCGAAAGCTCATATTCACTGCTCTATAAATATGCCTTGAATCAATAGAGGATGTTTCGTATCCCATAATAAGTTTGGAAACTTACAAAGCATATATAGAGAGGAGGCACGATATTGTGGGAGCAGTGCAAGCTTTGGGATTTAGCCATCACTGGGTTTGAATTTTAGCTTCCACTTTGAAACTGCTTGACCTTGGGCATGTTTAATCTTCCTGGGCTGTTCAGTAATTCCCACTCAAATACTGTGAAGTTGCATAAGAGAAGTAATTGTAAACACTGTCTGAAAGTTCTCTGCTGCCACGTGCCAAGCCTCTCTGGCAAACAGTCTGCAGCCTGGGCCTGTGCCTGCTTGCCATCCTTGCTGCTGCTGCTGCTAAGTCACTTTAGTTGTGTCCAACTCTGTGCGACCCCATAGACGGCAGCCCACCAGGCTCCTCTGTCCCTGGGATTCTCCAGGCAAGAACACTAGAGTGGGTTGCCATTGCCTTCTCCTGCCATCCTTGGGCGTGTACTAATAAACAATCCACGAATAAACGGTCTAACACACTTTCTTTTCTGAGCTAACAAGAACCTTCCTCTGCTGCCCGCGGGCATCAAAAGGCTCAGAACCATTTCCACTCGTAACACAGCCTGATTTCTTAAGAAAAGATGCTGTTGCGTGACAGAGGTTTTTTGTTTTTTTCTTGAATACATTTGTCTTAAGTTTTCTTAGCAGATTCTCTGGTCAGTCCATTTATAAATACAATTATTAAAACATAAAAGTATATGAGAACTTCATGAACATCCTATTGTTCTTTACTGTAAAGGCTAAAGTAAAATAAAATATTTCACAGGACATAAGACAGAATGTCATCAGGCTTCTAAAGAATTTCAAACTTTACCCTGAGACAGGATAGACCTACCATACTGCCCTGCTTTGCCTCAATGACGGAGAGAGCCTCTTTGGAGAAAAGAGGATTCCTATGGAGAGGGGTGGAGAAGGCAATGGCACCCCACTCCAGTACTCTTGCCTGGAAAACCCCATGGATGGATGAGCCTAGTAGGCTGCAGTCCATGGGGTCGCTAAGAGTTGGGCACGACTGAGCGACTTCACTTTCACTTTTCACTTTCATGCATTGGAGAAGGTAATGGCAACCCACTCCAGTATTCTTGCCTGGAGAATTCCAGGGACGGAGGAGTCTAGTGGGCTGTCGTCTATGGGGTCGCACAGAGTCGGACACGACTGAAGCGACTTAGAAGCAGCAGCGTGGAGAGGGGACATGTGACCTTGCTTTCAGAAATATCTGGATCCAGAAAGGTCTCCCAAAGGACACATGGCCACAAGGAGCTCACATTTCAGGGAACCCAGGGGTATTAGCACAGGGCCAGGGGCTTCCCAGGTGGCTCGGCGGTAAAGAATCTGCCTGCCAAGCAGGAGATGCTGGTTCAATCCCTGAGGGGGAAAATCCCTTGGAGAAGGGAATGGCTACCCACTTTGATATTCTGGCCTGGGAAATCCCATGGACAGGGGAGCCTGGCGGGCTATAGTCCATGGGGTTGCAAAGAGTCAGACATCGTTCAGCAGCGACTGAGCACCAGCACCCTTGAAAGGCTTGGCAGAGAGGGTGACATCAGCACTCCGCCCTGGAAGGGGACTGGAGAAAGTGCCAGGAATCAAAGGAACTGAGAGAGACCCTCTACTCAAAGAGCCAGCACCAACAGGGCAGAATTGGTGGACCCACCTGGTGGTGGCCGGTGTGGCTGACCTCAGGTGGAAGCACACCCAGCTTTCACCTGTTAGTACAAACCGGCTGTAGGGGGTGTGTAGGTCTTTATTGTTTCCTTTTTTACTTTAGGTTTAACTTCCACAATTTTTCTGCTTTCTCGTGGTTGAGGCTGAGGTTTATTGATTGAAGGCCAGGCTTCTGTTCCACCACAAGCATTAAGTACTATAAATTTCTTCAGAAATACTGCTTCGCTGCCCTCTCACAGATGATATGTCGTGCTTTCATTTTCACTCATTTCAAAACCCTTTCTAACTTTTCATTTATTCTTTGACCCATGGGTTATTTGTGTGTCATTTTGTTTCCAAATGTCCGAGGGCTTTTCGAAGACTTTTGGTTACTGGTTTCTAATTTAATTCTACTACTGTCAAGATATGCTTTATAAAGTGAGACTCCTTTTATGTTTATTGAGATTTCTTCTGTGGCCCTCTGTATATGAGTCAGGGCTCTCTGAAGAGACAGAACCACAAACCAACAGGGCACCAGTGTGGGCAGCTCTTGTGCGTAGATCTGGACAAAGAGGCTCATTTTAAGGAACTGGCCAATGTGATTGTGGTGGCTGGCGAGGTTGAGACTTGCAGGGCAGGCTGAAAACTCACTCAGGAACCATGTCAAGCCTTCAGGCAGTATTACTTCTCTGGAAGTCAGAGCAGCCTGGTGTGCTGCAGCCCATGGGGTCACAAAGAGTCGGACCCAACTTAGAGGGTGAACGACAACAACTTCAACTGGTTGGATGAGGCCTACTGATACTATTAAGAATAATCTCTTATTTAAAATCAACTGTTTTTAAATATTAGTCACATCTCCAAAAGTGCTTTACAGCCACATCTAGACTCACGTTGGACCCAACAGCCAGGCGCCACAGCCTAGCACAGTTGACACACAGAATCTGACCATCACAGCCCAGTATGGTGGGCGTTGGCAACTGTTTCGGGTGCACTGGAAAGGAACATATATTCTGTACTCAACTGGTGAGGGTTCCATAAATGTCAACTGGGTCAAACTGACTCACAGTATAGTTCAAATCTTCTCTATCTTTACTCGTTTCTGTCTACTTGTTCTATCAATAATTGAAGGATACTGAACGCTCTAGATTAATTTCATCTTACAATTCTATCAGTTTTTGCTTCATGTATCTTGAAGCTCTGTTATTAGGTATATAAATATTTATGGCTTAAACTTTCTTGAAAAATTGAGCCCTTCATCATTATGAAAAGACCTTTTATCCTTGGTAATATTCTTTGCTCTGAAGTTTACTTTTCTCTGTTCCCCATAATGCCACAAGATTGGTGTACGAATGGTGTGTCTTTTTCCATCCATTTAGTTTCAACCTATTTTTGTCTTTATATTTAAAATTCATTACTTGGAGACAGCTGGAGGTGGGTCCTGGTTTTTTATCCAATCTGACACTCTCTACCCACAATTAGAGTATTCAGACCACTTACTTTCGATCTGCTTACTGATGCCGTTAAGTTTATTACTGATGTGGCTTACGTGCTATTTGTTTTCTGTCCCATTTTCCTTTGCTTCCTTGGGCCTCTCTTTATTCCTTCCTTTGAACTAATTAAATATTATTTTGCATTCAACTTCTATCTTCCTCATTGGTTTATTAGCTATAATTTTTTGCTTGTTTATTGCAATGGCTGTAAGGAACTTCCTTAATATGATAAAGAATGTGTATGTAAACGCTACAGCTAACATCACACTTAAAGATGAAAGACTGGTTTATCTCTACAATCATCCACATGGTTAGTACGATAAAGCAGGAAAAGGAATGTTATCTTGCCTGAAAAGGAAGAAGTAAAGCCCTCTGTTCACAGACAACCTGAACAGCTACTGAGAACAGTCTTGTTGGCTTTAAGATTCACTACTTAATTTCGAAGGTTCCTCTGAGTTTTGTGCTCACGGGCCTGCATTAGTGGACAGTCATGACCTGTCCTTTTGACGAGACAGACACAGGAGGCAGCGGCCAAACCGGAACATCCACACGGCAGGACACAGACGGGCAGGGTCCGGGCGGGTGGGTGACACGGCCTGGCTCTGCCTGCTCTGTAACCAGGGCCTTTACCAGGCCCCTCGACTCACCCGTCCAGGCAGCCCCCAGTTCTGTCCCTCCTCCCCAACCTATGCACTGCTTTTAATAAAACATCTGCCCAAGGGTGGTTTCACCGGATCTTCACTAACAGCCTCGTGAGAAAGGATTTTCTCCCCAGCTGCAGGTGAGGGGACTGCGGCTTGGCGGTTTTCAGGGGGCAGCCTACAGGCTGGGGTGAGAGTGCCGGCGTCCTCGGCTCAGACCCTCGCCACCCGGGCAGAGGCCGGCATCCCTGGCTCCCCCGGGAGGTGCTCGTGGACCCAGCTGCTGCCCTGAAGATGGAGCAGCCAAGGGTCAGAGAGGCCATGCTGAGAAGTCTGGCTTACAGCAACCTGACATCTCGCGTGCAGACACTCCACGCCATCTGCTTCCAATCCGAGGGATCCTTCGGGCTGATGGATGCGCGAGGAGTGGCTGAGCAGGGAGCGACTCTCTGTGGGAGTCTGAGGAAACACATGTTCTCTCTCCCCACTTCCAGAGGGGCTCCCCAGAAGCCGCTGTCACTGAACGACTTGTTTCCATGACTACACTGTTCCTCAGAGAGGATTTTACACGTTTAGCATGTTCCCAATTAAAGCTGTCCTTGCTCTGGGGAGAAGGAAGATGCAACACGCTCGGCAGTGCCAGGAGACCCCACACGACGCTCCCAGAAGCACAGAACACCCACGGACACCCCTGCCCCGCCGAGCCTCACAGGGGCACATCTGGACCACCGTGGACAGGTGCAACATTCCACAGGTTTGGACTCACCGCACCCCTCGCCTAGCACAGACCTCAGACAAGCCAGGGGGCTCCCTCTCAACAAGAAGGCTCCCGCAAGTCGGCACGCCCACCCAAGAGCACGCTGACAGGTCGAAGAGGAGCCACATGTGTGATGTGGATAAAAGACAGTCATGCCCCAGCCACCACTGATAGCAGACGGAAGCGACTGGGGCACACGGCCAACCGCAGAGGTAAATGGAACGATGCCGAGGGGCCTGACGGGAGGAGGGGCATGGCGGTGGTCATCCCAAGATGGCAGGGAAGAGACACCCGGGACCCTGGGAGGAAGCCACTTCCCCAGCTTCCCCTCCATGGCTCCCTGCTGACAGCCCCGCCCACCAAGAGCACCCAACGCCCCCTGGTCCCATGCCTCCCGCGCCTGTGGACCTCCATGTCTTTGCTCCCTCGGCTGGGATCTTCTTCCCACATCCCAGGGCGTGTGGCCAGCATGAGAGCCAGAGCACAGCTCTCAGGCTTCTGAGCGAGTGTCTAAGCGACAAGGGACCCTGGCCGTGCCAGCCTCCCTCCTCCTCCCTGCAGGGTCCTGAGTGGAGAGACTCCCCCTAATCCAGCTCCTGAGCCCTTCACCCACCAACGCATCCACGTCATCCAGGCGAGTGTGGTCCCCACCCCCCACTCACCGCCGCTTCACGGCAGGCGGCCTCAGGCCCTTTCAGCGTGGTCTCGTTTCATCAGGAGCAGCCCCCGTGGCTCACGCTCTGTTGACCCGCTGACTCACAGCCAGTGCGGCCACGCTCCTCTGACAAGTTGAGCCAGGCACCGCCCCTGTTAGACGCAGTGAGTGTGAGCCGCGCCCCGAGAGGCTGGGCCTGCACACGGCCTGCCTGACGTCACCGTGGCTGACGCGGCGCCCTTTCCCTGGTCCCAGCCGCGGAGATGCTGGTGCCCACGCTCCACACGCTCTCCCTGCGCAGGCGCGTGCACCGCGCCCCCGGACGCTGACGGCGCGACGGCTGCGCGCGCAGCCCTGACTCCCCGCGCTCCGGCGACTGCTCGTCTCCGCCCCTGGCGCCTTCGCGCAAACACCTGCTCGTTACGGTGTGTTCCCTCTGCCTCCCTTGTTGCCCACAAACCAACGAGCGGAAAGAGCTGCCTGAGGATTAAGAACCGTTTCTGCGATAATACACCTGAACTGAGAATAGTGACTCAACAGATAGTTTCCAAGTGAACAAGAAAAAGGCGGGTGATGTCCTACTTTCGTCAGGACAGTCCTCCATTCAACCCACAAAGTCTCGAAGCTTCAGGAAGGCCGCGTCAGCAGCAGCACCACACGAGGCTCTCAAGGCTCCCGAACCTCACGGGGAAGGAGAAACACCAGCTTCCCACAAACACACATCTGTCGGCAAATACATCCTTCCTCTCCTTTCTGAAAAACACGCCAACTTTGCTGCCGAAAGGCGCGGGAGAAGCCAGGAGCGCCGAGCAGACTCACCTTCACATGGCCCGGCTCCCCGGGCCGGCCACCCTCGGCCGCGTTCACGGGCTTGCTCTCCACCCGGGGCCTGACCACCTGGCGGAAGGGGCTGCACAGCGGAAAGCCGCTCACGCTGATGCCGTCTGAAAGAGGAAGAGAGAATCGTGAGTCTGAGGTTGATCCGATTTCTTTTTTTAATATAGGAGATTTTATTCAAAGATCACTAGCATCTGGAGCAGGGCGGCATGTTCTTGCCGCTCTGTCTTGTGTAAAGGCCAGCCGCCTCGTGACTCTCCGGTGCACGCGGTCCCAGCCGTTACAGACCAAAGCCGAGGACAGGCCGCTTCTGAGAAAGGCTGGGTGCCTTTCCACCGGCCAGCCCTTCATCACTGCCAAACCCGGCCCAGCTGCCTGTGCTTGTGCGACGCCCCTCGCCGTCACCAGCCTGCATGAGCCGCTCCGGCAGCCTCCATTCCCGAGGCTGGCTTCACCCAGCCCCCTAACTCAGTCTGCAAGCCATCTCTTCTCCCAGTCCTAGCAGCCACTACTGGGTTAAAGGACTGTGTGAACCCCTGTAAAGGGCCCACCACTGCTGGCTTTCTCTCCAAGTCCCTGACGTCACCTGTCAGCCTAACCCGGGACTCGCCCCGAAGTCCTTGGTCTCACATCCACATCCCATCTGCCCAGAAGTCTTGTTAGCTCTCAAGGTGCTTCCTGAAACGGCCTTCAAGGTTACCACCCGGGCCCAGGTCCCACTGCCTCCCTCCAGGGCAGTAGAGGAGGCCTCCTTGGCTGCCCCTCACGTTGCCCGTCCATGCGCCCCCACAGCAGTCAGTCCACAGAAATGTCAGGTTACGCCCCTCCCGGACTCCCTGAGCTACTCAAAGGCCCTCTGGACAGCACGATGGCCACACGAGGCTGAAGAAAAATGCCACCCACCCTCATTTCCAGACCATAAACACTGCTAACAGCACTGCAGATAAGTATCTTCTGTGCCCCCCAAAAAACTGACTCAGTTATCAACTAGAAGCACTTCTAAATCAGACTGCCAGTTGTGAAGAAACATTTGCTGGGAGCATCACCATGAAAAGTTAGTTTTTAAATGATTTGCATTAATTAGAGAAGAAGCAGACCCAAAACACAATTTCAGGAAGTGGCTGCAGAATAGTTCATGAATCCCTCAGGATCCCAACAGAAAGTCAGCAGAGCAGCAGAGCAACACTGAAACTCAGTGACAAGCAAGCCAGGCGCCAACGCATCATCCAACCGGCAAGCAGGGGAGCACGAACCCCACAAGCAGCTCAGACTCAATAGGGACTGAATGCACTTCAGGAGAGCCTCCTGATCACAGCAGGTAGACCAGTCAGACCAACCCGGCCACCGAGAACCCCTAGAGGGCATGGACACAGCCACTTTCAGATCTCTTCAAGGTGCTGGAGGGCTAACAAGACCGGGAAGAGCTCATGTCCACGACCCAGGCATCAGCCTTCCCCAAGGGCACCTTCGGCTCCTGGAGAATGGATAGAGGGGCTCAGAGTCCAAGGAAAGCTATTCACACTCCCTGGATGTGATGGGGCAACAAGGACTTTCTGTAGCTCCCGAGGGGGGTGGGCCCTGGAAGCTCTGGGTGGGGACCCCAGAGGGCGACATGCTGAGCGAAGCACAGAAAGGAAACACTGCGGCCCCCAGGACCAGAGCCCAGCTTCCATCAGGTCCATACGTGCAACCGGACTTGGGCGGTTCTTCTGCCAAAACACAGTCCCTGTCGGCCCTACCCTGCCCTGCGTCTCCTTCTCACTCTGTGCACCTCTGACCACCGTCTCCATGGATCCGAACACCCCACTTTGTCATCATGCATCCCCAGCTGCCCTGGCGGACAATGCTCCTTCCTCGGCACCCCAGCACCGCCCGCACCCCAGGCGGCCCTGCATCCAGGAAGACCGGCTGCAAGGCAGGGCCTAGATGACTCGGACGGGCCAGAAAAGATTAAATGTCTGTCACGAGGCTGGGACCTGGCGAACGTGCAACAAAAATAGCTATTATGATTATTACAACAATCAATATGCATGCCCGAGATCCCTTACATGACCTAAACCCCTTGAGGACCAGGCTCTTCTCAATTTCACTACCGTGCCCCCACAGCAGCTGCAAAGGCTCCAGCAAGTCACAAACCCACAGCAAAACATTAAGTAAATGAAAAAAATCACAGGTCAAATTTGGCAGTTTACACACCACAGTCAACAAAAATTCCATCATCCCAAAGTCACATTCAATAATCAACTCAATTCTCCATTAACTGAACTTTTGTCATGTGTCCCTGTTCAAAGACCCATTTGCAAAAGCCAATCCAAAGTCATAAGGTTTGAAAGAGCTTTTTCTCTCCTTCTTCTTCCCCCAGCACCGTGGGGATAATCTATAATGCCCTCCACTACACCACAGTGCCTGCTGTGAACGGTAGCAGTATCATGAATGTAGACATTTGCAAAACACAAACTCCACAATCTTGAGACTCTAGACACTAGGTCCAGTGGGGCCTGTCAGGGAGCCCCCAAGGGATGATCTCAGTCGTCCCTGCTGAGTTAAGGGAGGTGCCCGATGGATTTAAGTGCCATCCCCTCGCTCCCCACACACGGCCTGGGGTACAGCACACCTCACCCCTCCCTGGGGAAGTTTCCATCACCAGTGACGCACAGGCGGCTGGCTCCCAAAGGACTGGGGTTCTTGTCTGCCTTGTTTCACACCCGTAACTGCACTGCACATGCCCTTTCTGCAGGGTCCAGGGGCTCCGTGCTGCAGCGGGGAATGTCCTGAGCATAGGGCCTGTTTGTGCTTCCTCGTGGAGCAGCTCCCTCTCCACCCCAGGTGGTTCCAGGGGTGGCTCTGATGCAGCTGTGGTGAGAGGCAGAGACCTTTCATCAGCAGCAGCAGATCCAAAGGACGGACATGAGACCTCGGCAAGGCCTCGAAGAGTCTTTCTGAGACTTGATCTAGGAAAGGCAGGCAGGGTGGTTCCTCCTGAAGCCACAGGCTCTCAAGACATAGGCTGGGGCCTTCCTGCACCCACTGTTCCCACCACACAGAGACTGAGCAAGCCACAGCACCCTCCAACCTCAGCGTGCATGACTCAAAAATGGGATCCAATGCAAGGGAACTGGTGAGAAGTGGCACTGGAGGGCTCTGGGATGTCAGCCCTGAGCCAAAAAGGCTAAAACTTAGACCTGAAATTTGACTCCTTTTTTGACAAAGACCTCAAAACCTTAAGGAACCCTCAGAAACCTGTAATCTTCAAGCTCAGAAGAAATATACACAAGGAAAGCTACTCTCTGACTTCATAGACTAAAATATTCTACCCCTTGATCCAATCAAGAATGGAAAAGACAAGCAACATATAAATGATAAATGGAGACAGAGGTCAGCAGCTAGGACGGGAGGCAGAAGCTGGCCTCCGGAAGGTGGCAGAGAAGCCCTTTGCCTGCGTGGGGACAGGGCCAGAGAGGAGGCAACAGAAGGTGGCAAGAGGCTGGATGGAGTCAGGGGTGAGCAAGGAGGGGCCGCTCCCAGCCACGCGGGTGCAAACGGAGGAAGTTCTGCTCAGCCGTTATCGGCCAGTTTTCCTGCCAACCCAGGCTACCGCAAATAGAACAGAGAACAGACGGGAATGACAACTAATGGGGAGACGACCAAAAAAAGTTACTAACAGACGAAGGCAGCCTCGTGGGAAGACCGCCGCAGAGCTGGGCAGATTTATGAGGACAGAGGGTATTTAAGAATGGGACGAGCCTGGTAGATCATTGTGAATCAAACTGAGCGTTTAGAGAGAATTTCAGAGTTACTGTTTATAGTGTTCAATTTTTCTATTAAGAGCATCTCTGTGGGCAATTCAGAAATACAGTCTAACATGCTAAAATAGTAACATGTCTCTCGAAGTCGGCTGTATCCAAGCACGGTGACAACTGGGAGAGATGACAGCTGGAAGTGGGATGCGTGTGGTGGGGAGAAACAGCACACTCATGATAGAAACGCAGCCCCAAGAGGGGCTGGTGGCTGCATGTCTCCTGTGACTCGGCGCAGCACCGGGTACTTTGGACACAGCATTGCCTGCTCCCCACGCTCTGCGAGGTGGGGTGGGCATGATCTTATTGGCTCTGTAGATGAGGGACTCACGAGCCTGAGAAGATAAAGAACTTAGCAGTTCATCAGCAGCGTGGCGAGAACTAGAAGTCAGGACTGTCAGATTCATGAAGACCCAGTACAGCTGGGACAAGCAGCACACTTCCACCCTCCCATGAGCTTCCAGAAAACCTCCCAGCCAGGCTGCTCTGTGGCCAAAACCTACACAGCATCTCCTGGGAGGCCCCTCACAGTGGCTTAGCATCTGTCTCCGGCAGGGGGTGGGGAGGGCCGCTCAGGGAATGTGTTCGTTTTTGCCCACTTTTGAAAGAGACACTAATGCCAAAGGCTGAATGCACATTTTTCTCACTGATGCCAGGTGTGCAAAATAAACTAAAGCAGGATAATATACATCTACAAGGGCCAAAGGAGATGACCGTCTCCTGGTGGGAGCTTGTCAGGGCACGCTGTTGCAGGTGGGATGTATTTTGAAGATGCTTTTTAAATTATTCATAAAGCCCATGGGTGCCAAAAAGCCCATCTGGCAATCATAAAACATCCTCAGGAAAACCAAAGTGGGAGAAACATTTGGCTCAGGAATCAGGCAACACTCGGCCTCAATCTTCACAGAGAAAGTGGTATGTTCATTCATTCAGAAACTTTGGGATATGCTTAGGAAGAAAAATAATTCATGTAGAAAAGTGGCCTTTATATACTGTCCACAAGGCAACAGCCCTTGGCCCACGCCCACGCCTCTGATGGCGCTGGCCTTCCGTGCCTCTAGAGCAGGGGGTGGCGCCCCTCCCAGGGGGCCCTGTTGGCCCTCAGTGCTCTCGGCCCACGAACGGCCTCTCCTTCCTCCACAGGCTCTCATTCCAGGTGCCTTCACCCAGTGCCAGAGCATCTCATCTTAACATGGTTACTGAGACACAACTAATATGTCATAACCTGCAGAGATTTCAAGTGTACAATCGGGAGTTCTGGTGGTCGTAGAACAAGCAGAGCACCTGAGACAGTGAACATGTAATAGATCACATGTGTGCACAGACGTCTGAACACTGTGACTGAGATGGTGAACATCTAATATAGGACACGTGTGCACAGACATCTGAACGTTGGGCTGGAGTCAGCCTGAACACTGAGTCAGCCTGTTAGCGTAGTCACCCCACCTCTCAGCATCTGCTGTGAACGAGGTGGCATCACACAAAGTCCTTTGAAGCTACAGCCCTGAAATCTGGAAGCAGGACCTGCTTCCAGTGTCCCAGTTAAGAGAAGAAACACAGGTACAGATAGATCCACAGGACAGTGGATATGAGATGCACCCTCACCGCAACATCTGGCTGTCACCTCCAAGGTAAAGCCCGAATCCACACCTCTTCACAGCAGCAGGTGTCTGACATGCTGCAAGAGCCAGTTTCCTAGGAAATCACATTTGGAAGCCCGCTGAAGACAATGCTTGCCTTTGCTGAAAAGTGACACCATTTGAATCACAGGCCACACTGGAAATGAACTCCAGTGGACTTTAGAAAGATGGTAATGAGGACCCTGTATGCAAGACAGCAAAAGAGACACAGATGTGTAGAGCGGACTTTTGGACTCTGAGGGAGAGGGAGAGGGTGGGATGATTTGGGAGAATAGCATTGAAATATGTAAAATATCATGTAAGAAACAAATCGCCAGTCTATGTTCGATGTAGGATGTTTGGGGCTGGTGTATGGGGATAATCCAGAGGGATGATGTGGGGTGGGAGGGGAGGTTCATGTTTGGGAGTTCATGTACACCCATGACGGATTCATGTCAATGTATGCCAAAACCAATACAGTACTGTAAAGTAAAATAAAGTAAAAAAAATAAAGTTTAAAAAAAAGTTAAAAAAAAAAACCACTGGACAGTCCTGTTAGCTTCAGGACATTACTGAGTTTCTCCCCTTCTAAAGATGGTCAAGGGGGAAAAGAATCAGGTGATACCACAGCAGATGACGCTTATTCAAAGATAAGGATGCCAGTCACCCCTGGTAATGGAGCTCTGAAATGGGAGCCTGAAAGTGCCACCTTTTCTTTGGAAATCTTTGAAGAAGTGAAGGATGAAGAGACTAGAGGGCATACTGTATAGCACAGGGAACTATCATCAATATCCTATGATAAACCATGACAGAAAAGAATATGAATAGATATATATGTCTAACTGAATCACTTTGCTATATAGCAGAAATTAACACTGTAAATCAACTAGACTTCAATAAAAAAAAAAAAAAAGACACATGAGGACGTGTTCAAATTCCAGGCGTGTTCTCTTTCTCTTGTTGTTCAGTCACTAAATTGTGTCTGACTTTTTGGGACCCCGTGGACTACAGCACGCCCAGCTTCCCTGTCCTTTATCATCTCCCAGAGTTTGCTCAAACTCACATCCATCGAGTCGGTGATGCCATCCAACCATCTCATCCTCTGTCGCCCCCTTCTCCTCCTGCCTTCAAATTTCCCAGTATCAGGGTCTTTTTTAATGAGTCAGCTCTTCGCATCAGGTGACCAAAGTACTGGAATTTCAGCTTCAGCATCAGTCCTTCCAATGAACCCTCAGGACTGATTTCCTTTAGGATGGACTGGTTGGATCTCCTTGCAGTCCAAGGGCCTCTCAAGAGTCTGCTCCAGCACAACAGTTCGAAAGTATCAGTTCTTCGGCGCTCAGCCTTCTTTCTCTGTCCGGAACCAGTTGCCTTAAAGAGCACTGGACACAGAGGCAGAGCCCAGGCCCTGCCAAGCCCCTGCCCCCAACCTCGGGAAAGATTAGCACTGATGACTGATCCACAGAAGTGCTCTCAACAGTGCTCATAAACGCTGCACTCACATTTTCGCTCTGGTCTTACACATCTTTCATACCTTGTTTACATGTATTATTCCATTCCTACTTAGAAACACAAATAAATGAACATCAATTCTCTGAAGAAAGCCTCAGAAATAGCTCAACTGGCATGTTATTTTAGGATAAAATTCAGAAAAACCAAACCAGAGTACTGCCAATGTGGAAATAGAATGCCTTTTCCACAAGATGATAAAGGGAGAGCAGTGGTCCCAGGCCAAATAATGACACATGCTTGTTCTTTTAAAAACAAGAAATTCAAATTACAGCCTGAATGCCTGAGCCCTCTTCACAGCAGTCTTCAAGCACCGCACAACCCTGGAAGATTGGGAAAGTCATTATTTCTTCATTAAAAGAGTTAGCCACACCACAGAAATCACCAAGCTGATGGCTTCAAGTGAGAATATTAGTTTTAGGAATTATCAAAAGGAAAGGTTCACCTAGCATCATCCCCTGAAACCTTTTCTCCCCAATAAATCAGTTGTTAATACAAATTCTTTTGTGGAATAGCTGTAAGAATTCTCTCTCTCACCACACGCACACACACTTTTCAAAAGTTAAGTTCCCAAAACTTGCTTTCTGCCACAGTTTTTACACATGCATGAAAAACTATTTTCACAGCCCTCCTCCTTTCATGCCCTCAGGTCCTCCTCATCCTGTGAGTTTTACCTCCATCGTCACCTCTGTAGACAAGTCTTGTCCCACTTCCTGTCATAGCAGCAGGTACCTCTCCTGTCCAGCACTTAGCAAAGCTGCAATTTTTCATTTACGTGTGACACCACCTGTCTCTCTCATCAGACCTGTGCCGTCTTAACAGAGTGATTAACAAAGTGATTAAAATCAAACAACACTTGAGATCTTGAGATGCACCGTCCCCGTCACAGCTGACCAAAGCCACGCTGGTCACCCTCCTGGAGCTTCCCCGGCATAGACTTCTGACAGACAGCGCTGCCCGGGATGCGAGGCTCCTTGCGGGCAGGGGCAACATCTCATTTTACATCTCAGGACCATCCCGAGAGCAGCAGAGCACAGGCGCGCCTCACCGTCCTGCACTTCACAGATACTGCGCTTTTTACAAACTCAAGGTTTGTGGAAACCCTGCTGGGAACATTTTTCCAGCACCATTTTCTCACTTCATGTCAGTCTTGCATTTCGGTATTCCTCACGGTATCTCTGACTTTTTCAATATTATTATGCTATATCTGTTATTATATCTTTGATCAGTGATATTTGATGTTACTATTATAGCTGTTTTGGCATTTTTTAGCAATGAAGCATTTTTTAACTAAGTCATGTGCATTCTTTTCTCAGACACAATGCTACTGCACACTGAATAGAATACAGTATACACATAACTTTTATAAGAACTGAGAAACAAACAGTCCTATGACCCGCTGTAACTGCAGTGTTCGCTTTATTGTGGTTGTCTAGAACTGAATCCACAATATCTCCAAGGTGTGCCTGTGCATGGGACAGACACTCCAGAAATATTTGTGGAGGGGAAAATACACGCCATAATTGCTTACTTTACTGAACTACACGCTGCATTATAAAAACCAAGAAAGAAATTAACTCTTGTTACTTAATTAGAATAGTTCAGTCGCTCAGTTGTGTCTGATTCTTTGCAACCCCATGGACTACAGCACGCCAGGCTTCCCTGCCCATCACCATCTCCCGGAGCTTGCTCAAACTCATGTCCACTAAGTCAGTGATGCCATCCAACCATCTCATCCTGTTATTCCCTATGATCCATGTATTACTAGTATTCCAATTAGAACAAAATACTAGTAATTTTTTGCTTCTGCTGCTACTAAGTCACTTTGGTCGTGTCCAACTCTGTGCGACCCCATAGACGGCAGCCCACCAGGAGTAATTTTTTACACTTCTATAACTTCAAACATTCCATAATATCCACTCCTATTCAAGTACTTATGAGTCCCTTATACATATATACACACACACACACATACACGATTCCCTCCAAAACTAAAGCAGATAAATTAAAATGGTTTTACAGATGAATTCTACCAAACATTTAAAAAATTAACACCAATCCTCCTCAGACTCTTCCAAAAATTGAGAAGGAGAACACAACACTCCCAAATTCATTTTCAGACCTGGAGAATGAGTAAGTTTTTCTGGAAGAACGAGAGTCTATGTCAATGGTTCCTATACTTGGATATTTTCACAAACCATTTGGGACACTTTACAACATCCTGAGGCCCAGGTCATACTCCATGCCTATGAAATCATGAGGTCTAGAGCAGGAGCCAGGCAGAGCTTTTAAAGACCCCTAGCTGATTCCAACATGCAACAGGGTTCAACCCCCTCTCTGGTCTACACTAAAAGGCAGTAGGCCTAAGAAGACATGGCAAGTCAGAAACATAAGTAATTCAGTGTTTCTGGCAAACAAATCAAATGATAGAGAAGAGACAGGTGGGCAAGGAGACTAAACAGGCAGCCAGGGCAGGACCACACCCACCGTCCTGGTGGCTAGGGCCCTTGGAAGGTGCAGGGCAGGAGTGGGACGTGGACAGGTTCCACTCAGAGAAAGGACTGCAGGGAAACCGTGGACGACAGCAAAGAGGGGGCAGAGTGAGCTGCTGGGAGACCGCTCAGAAGGCTCCCAACAAGGTCCAGATGGTCAATGGCCAGAGCCTGAAGCAGAGCACTAATGGTGGGTGTGGAGAGCTCACAGCACGCCAGCCTGCAGGGATCCACGGAAGCCACCTCTTTCACCTTCTTGGGGGGGAAATCCTCCTCAATCACCTTTCCTGAACTCCCAACCTGTCTCCTGAGAATCACCACCACCACCCTGGTGGTCGTGTGAGCAAATGTTCCAAAAGACCTCCGCCCCGGTGCCTGCAGAAGATCACCTGTTGCTGATGAATGACAAACACCTAGATTTCATTCTCTCCTGCTGGTTCAGAGTTACGAGTCCAGACCTGAGTCAGCCGTCCCTCTTGCAGGCTGACAGGGACCAAGGGACCCCCAGGTTATGAGACGGCGCAGGCAAGAGCCCAGCTGTCTCGCTCAGAGGTGCCCCCGGAGCTCCAGGAGGCAGAAGCAGCCTGACCTTTCCCTCGGCTGAGCCATCGAGCTGTGAGATGACGGCTTGGGAGTCAGAAGCTAGTGGGCGACGCCAGCTGAACATAATGAGGGGCCAGCTGTCCGCTGCACCATTAACCTTTTCCTTGAGAGCAAAAGCAGAGAACCTACTGAACACACAACAAAAACAGCGTGTAGTCTGACAAATGACCAACACAACCTGAAAATCATTGGAGATCTGACTGAAAGGGTGTGGGCTTCTGATTACAGCGTGGAGATGTTGAGAGCTCGGGGGGAGGAAAAAAAAAACCACTTCCATCCTGAAGACAAGAAGACACTTGACAAACTAGAAATTGACCTGTCCTGAACTGATGAGAGAAATGAAGTGCTGGAGAAAACGAACCTGAAATCTGTGGGCAGGCACCTCCAGAGAAAAGCAGGACCCCAGCACAGGTGCCTCTGTGGGCCACGAAGACCAGTTCACAGGTTCAGCCGGACACTGCAAGTGCCTGCGAAGGCCTGGCGTGGGCGAGGGGAGCAGGAAGCCCCCAGGGCAACACTTGACAAACTAGAAATTGACCTGTCCTGAACTGATGAGAGAAATGAAGTGCTGGAGAAAACGAACCTGAAATCTGTGGGCAGGCACCTCCAGAGAAAAGCAGGACCCCAGCACAGGTGCCTCTGTGGGCCACGAAGACCAGTTCACAGGTTCAGCCGGACACTGCAAGTGCCTGCGAAGGCCTGGCGTGGGCGAGGGGAGCAGGAAGCCCCCAGGGCTGCCGTGCACACCACGTACGATCTTCCACCAGGGCAAGGACCTGAGGACGCCCGCTGGGGCTGGAGGGGAGGGGGCCAGAGCCACTGCCCCACAGCAGCCCCTCCCCTGTCCCCACGGGATCAAGGCCTTCATCTGCGGGGCAACAGCACAGAGTAGAGCGCAGGACAGGGGTGCAAACCCCCGCGGCTGGGGAAGGGGAACGGCAACCGCCAAGCACGCCTCCCCCTGGCCTCACCCGCCCCATCTCCCCCAGAACCAGAGCCCTCAGAGCCCACAGTCAGCCCTCGGACCAGGAGTGCAGTGAAGAGGTCTGGCGGTGCGGTGGGGTGGGCTTGATGGTCACTGAAGCCATCTGAGCAGAGGCAAGAGAGCACACTTGGAAAGGAAGAAGAGGGTGCTGGATAGAGCTCTGGGCAATTCCGCTCTGTGACGGTCAAGACGGAAGGGAGGCAGCAGCACGTGGAACGGACGGAGCGCGAGGAGGAGAAGCAAGAGGGAGGAGACCCCCAGGCCGGGAGCAGGCTTCGGAATTAAAGACAAAGATGGCCCTGGCCCCGTCTCAGTCTGGGGACGCTGTAGTGTGTGGGACCAGAAATGCAGACGACTGTGGCAGCAGGGAGCCGGAGCGGCCCCGGGGACCAGAGGCTGCGGGCACAGAGCCCAGGTTCCAAGGCCACCGTCCAGCTCCCTCCTGGGGTTCTAGGGAGAGCAGCCATCACCTCTATCACATGCTCTCACGTGGGGAAGAGGGGACGGGGTAGGCGGGGGGTGGGTGAGGAGGAACAGGGGAGAGACGCAGTACAGCGTCCAGCCTCCATACTCTGTGGCCTCAGAAAAAATCCAAGTTAAGAACGTCTTCTAAAAAAGTAAAAAGAAAATCAGACCTTTATGAACCCTCAGGCATCTAGGAATTAAGAAAACAAGAAATCTCTTGATGTTAAGATTGCAACTGGTATTTTATTTCTGGGTAATTTAGGACTCACAGCCTCCATACTCTGTGGCCTCAGAAAAAATCCAAGTTAAGAACGTCTTCTAAAAAAGTAAAAAGAAAATCAGACCTTTATGAACCCTCAGGCATCTAGGAATTAAGAAAACAAGAAATCTCTTGATGTTAAGATTGCAACTGGTATTTGATTTCTGGGTAATTTAGGACTCACTAGTCTTTAAAAAGTGAGACTGCATCTTCCCAGAATGAGTATCTGCTTTTGCAGAGAGCGGCAGACCGGGGCAGACGGGCTTGGTGCCGCCAGGTCTCAGGCACAGTCCTCGGGGAGGGACAGCTTAGGGACGGGAACACATAGGTTCCATAGCAAGGGCTGCAAATAAAACCAGTCCCCAGCAACAGTCAGAGGCTGAATCTTCAAACTGTGAAGATGCAAACGTAATGAAATGCTGAAGGTAAACATGGCTTCTTTTTTTTAACCCAAATCTCCAACTGTGGACAAAGAACTGAAATGATTCGAACTTACACATAGGCAGATTTTGTCTTAGCTTAACAAACGAGACATTTCAGTCAAGAAGCACTTCCATGGGGAGCAGAACAAATTCTAACAGCTCACCAAACGGTGGGCCAGCTCCTCAACCCCGTGCTGCAAACACCCCAGGCCCCCAGCTACTGTTGGATGCGCTCAGTAGAGACAAATCCCTTCCCTGCTGCCTGCCTGCCGCGCTCTCTCCTGCTTCACATCTACGCGCCGCAGCCTCAAGCCCTCACACCTGCCACCTGCCGCACCAGGAGACTCTCGGCACCAAGCCGCCCACCCGCCTTCTTCCCACAGTCTCCGTCACACCAGCCTTTTCCCAGAGAACTTTCAGGGACTCGCCAACAGAGTCTGAGCTAGTTCCGAGTTTCAGGCCTTCCTCAGCCACCGCTACCATCCCGACCTAAACCCTCTCCTTGTCCTGAGCCTCCCCCCCCCCCCCCCCCCCCCC
>SJYX01005351.1:154869-166314 GCA_006410675.1 Oreotragus oreotragus
GAAGACTGGAGTGGGTTGCCATCCCTTCTCCAGGGGATCTTCCTTACCCAGGGACTGAACCCACATCTCCTGCATCTCCTGCATTAACACTGTCTCTTATACACATCTCGGCTCACCGCCCCGAGTCAGGCTGTCCCAGGTCCCAGCGCCTGGCCACCCCCAGGCCGCACTCCCCTCCCTGAACGCAGGGTCAGGCTGGCGCGTCTCATTCCACAACATGCCTTTCAGCTCCTCAGCCAAGTCACTCCTGGCATCTTCTATGGGGCAGGCCCTGCACTGGGTGCTGGAAGTGGAGAGGCGTGAGGGGACACAGTGTGGGAGAAGCCGTGGCAGCGTCTGGAGGTGCGGCGGGGACACGTGGGCCATGAGGCGGGCATGAGAAAGTGGGGCTCAGCAGGCAGATGCAGGAGGGACAGACACCGCCGGCCCAGGAAACAGCGCCGCAGGCTCGGGACAACGGTGTCCCCAGCGCCCCTCTCCAGGACCGCCTCCCCTTCTGTCCCCGCGTTGACTTGTTGACGGGACCAGGTTGGCTGCAGAGCTGACCGTCATCTGAACCGAAGGAGCCTCACAGGTTTTCTCATGAACTGGCAGGGAGAGCCGGGAGTGCTCGTCACTCTCAGGTGTGACGTGGGGCGACAAGAACTCACGGGCAGCGTGTGTTCTCCCATCAGGAGGAATGTGACGCCTGCCTGTCTCTTATTTTGCTGTGAGGATGCTCCTGGTCTCGACCCATAATCTGTTAGGAACTGCAAAGTGGCAGGCTTCTAATTCTACCCACCCTTCTCAGGTGCTGGCTGGAATGCTTCTGTGAAGAGAGACTACCGTCATCAACTCTCAGGCTGTCCGACCGTACGTTTGAACGGAGAGGCGGAACACGTGCTCATTACCTGTCACCTTCAGGATGACATCACTCTCCCCATCACTCTGAGGCGGGGAACCCTCTCCAGAAGCACTCAGAAGCCCCGACTGAAGTGCAGGCATCAGCCTGCTGAAGCTCGGACTGCCAGCAGCAGCCTCTTCACGTGGGGTCCTCCTTAGCACCTTCGCTCTGACAGCCTCCTTGCTGCAGTCTCCACAGGATATTCCCAGACCACCTCACCACAGACACTTCCTGTCCCAGACCTGGAAGGGGCCACTTCTCCAGGAAGCCCTGGCTTCTCTCAACACCAGGACGCAGGCATTAGGAGGCCCACTGCGGCCGAGCTGCTGGGTGTCTAGGCCTTGGAGTAGACGCAGCAGACGGACGGATCTTTACACACCCCATAATTTCTTCCTGCTGCCTTTTAATTAAATTCTAGACTACGGGTTTTTACTTCATCTCTGTCATCTTACATCAGTTACCTCTTCCACATGAGAGTCCGCGTTCAGCAGCAGAGTCAGGTGCTAGAATTAGATTATCACAGAACATATCGTTAACTTGATTCTACGTTAACATACAGTTTCGGAATACCAGGATCAACCCTATGTCCGCCACAGCAATCACTGAAGCCAGTTTAATCTCGCTCTTGCAGAGAGTGGTATCACTATCCTAGCAGAATAAGAGTTTTATGCTGTCTTCTTCCCAAAGAACACTAATTTAGACCATCACGCACACAGGAGAGGGCCTCTGTGGAGGCCCAGGGACCCAGCAGAGAAGCCGCAGTACAGTGAGATTGGACACACTAACTCTACCCAGCTCACCCTCCCTGAAGGCAGCAGCTCAGTGCCCAGAGAGAATGAGTCAGCCAAGCCTTGTCCCTGGAGGGACACTGTCAAGACGGTGGGGGCAGGGGGTGCCGTGCCTTCTCGGCTGCGCAGAACGAGTGCCAAGATGAGGGCTTCTCTCTCACCTCAGCCAGAATCCTGAGGCCCAAAAATATCTTCAGAGTCTATTTTCAATCCAGGACACGATTAAGGATTGCACATAGATAGCATCAGCGTGTTAGATCTCTTCCACCTCCTCTAATGGAGAACAATCCTCCCACTTGTTTTTTTTTTTTTTTTTTNGGCCCTGCACTGGGTGCTGGAAGTGGAGAGGCGTGAGGGGACACAGTGTGGGAGAAGCCGTGGCAGCGTCTGGAGGTGCGGCGGGGACACGTGGGCCATGAGGCGGGCATGAGAAAGTGGGGCTCAGCAGGCAGATGCAGGAGGGACAGACACCGCCGGCCCAGGAAACAGCGCCGCAGGCTCGGGACAACGGTGTCCCCAGCGCCCCTCTCCAGGACCGCCTCCCCTTCTGTCCCCGCGTTGACTTGTTGACGGGACCAGGTTGGCTGCAGAGCTGACCGTCATCTGAACCGAAGGAGCCTCACGGGTTTTCTCATGAACTGGCAGGGAGAGCCGGGAGTGCTCATCACTCTCAGGTGTGACGTGGGGCGACAAGAACTCACGGGCAGCGTGTGTTCTCCCATCAGGAGGAATGTGACGCCTGCCTGTCTCTTATTTTGCTGTGAGGATGCTCCTGGTCTCGACCCATAATCTGTTAGGAACTGCAAAGTGGCAGGCTTCTAATTCTACCCACCCTTCTCAGGTGCTGGCTGGAATGCTTCTGTGAAGAGAGACTACCGTCATCAACTCTCAGGCTGTCCGACCGTACGTTTGAACGGAGAGGCGGAACACGTGCTCATTACCTGTCACCTTCAGGATGACATCACTCTCCCCATCACTCTGAGGCGGGGAACCCTCTCCAGAAGCACTCAGAAGCCCCGACTGAAGTGCAGGCATCAGCCTGCTGAAGCTCGGACTGCCAGCAGCAGCCTCTTCACGTGGGGTCCTCCTTAGCACCTTTGCTCTGACAGCCTCCTTGCTGCAGTCTCCACAGGATATTCCCAGACCACCTCACCACAGACACTTCCTGTCCCAGACCTGGAAGGGGCCACTTCTCCAGGAAGCCCTGGCTTCTCTCAACACCAGGACGCAGGCATTAGGAGGCCCACTGCGGCCGAGCTGCTGGGTGTCTAGGCCTTGGAGTAGACGCAGCAGACGGACGGATCTTTACACACCCCATAATTTCTTCCTGCTGCCTTTTAATTAAATTCTAGACTACGGGTTTTTACTTCATCTCTGTCATCTTACATCAGTTACCTCTTCCACATGAGAGTCCGCGTTCAGCAGCAGAGTCAGGTGCTAGAATTAGATTATCACAGAATAGATCGTTAACTTGATTCTACGTTAACACACAGTTTCGGAATACCAGGATCAACCCTATGTCCGCCACAGCAATCACTGAAGCCAGTTTAATCTCGCTCTTGCAGAGAGTGGTATCACTATCCTGGCAGAATAAGAGTTTTATGCTGTCTTCTTCCCAAAGAACACTAATTTAGACCATCACGCACACAGGAGAGGGCCTCTGTGGAGGCCCAGGGACCCAGCAGAGAAGCCGCAGTACAGTGAGATTGGACACACTAACTCTACCCAGCTCACCCTCCCTGAAGGCAGCAGCTCAGTGCCCAGAGAGAATGAGTCAGCCAAGCCTCGTCCCTGGAGGGACACTGTCAAGACGGTGGGGGCAGGGGGTGCCGTGCCTTCTCGGCTGCGCAGAACGAGTGCCAAGATGAGGGCTTCTCTCTCACCTCAGCCAGAATCCTGAGGCCCAAAAATATCTTCAGAGTCTATTTTCAATCCAGGACACGATTAAGGATTGCACATAGATAGCATCAGCGTGTTAGATCTCTTCCACCTCCTCTAATGGAGAACAATCCTCCCACTTGTTTTTTTTTTTTTTTTTTAACAAAATGGAATCATCTACTTTAGAGAGGTATTGGGAAGACCAAAGAGAAATAATGCAAATAAAGTGACTGGTCCAGATCTGATATGCAATATCGGACAATGCTCAACAAATATTAATTCTCTTCCATGTGTCTACAGCCCACACTGGGTCCAGTGTCCTGCTCTGCATGGCAGCTACATTTATTGCTGCAAGCTTTTGTTGTCTCTAAAATATTTATTTGGCTGCTCCAGGCCTTACCTGCAGCGTGCAGCATCTTTCGTTTTGCAGCACGTGGGATCTAGTTCTCTGACCAGGGATCAAGCCTGGGCCTCCTGCATTGGGAGCTTGGAGTCTCAGCCACTGGACATCAGGGAAGTCCCTCTGCAAGTTTATGAAATGGCATCTAGATTCAGAAGCCATAGCTAATGCGAGAGCCTGCCTGAAAGGCCAATCCAGAACCCCAGCCAGAGGTCTGAAACTGCCAGACCTAGCACCCGCCATGGGGCATCTCCCAGGCTCCTCTGTCCATGGGATCCTCCAGGCAAGAGTATCAGAGTGGGTTGCCATTTCCTCCTCCAGGGGATCTTCCTTACCCAGGGACTGAACCCACATCTCCTGCATCTCCTGCATTAACAGGCAGATTCTTTATCTCTGTGCCACCTGGGGAGACCATGGAGAGGGCTGCTGCTGCTGCTGCTAAGTCACTTCAGTGTGTCCGACTCTGTGTGACCCCATAGACGGCAGCCCACCAGGCTCCCCCATCCCTGAGATTCTCCAGGCAAGAACACTGGAGTGGGTTGCCATTTCCTTCTCCATATATTAACGCAAATTTGTATAAAAGTAGATTACTGTAACACACAATAAAAACTATATTCTAATTCGGTTCTACTATTAATATAAATGCCATAAACCATGATGCTGCATCACAAAAATAAATACACATCAGTACAAAAATAAATAAAGAGGGCATCTCGTTAACGACAACCATGCTTCACTGCACACCTGTGCTTTATCTCACCGGCCGGAGACTAGGACGGCCTTACACTTACAGCCCAGTTGGTAACCCTAACTCTAGTTCTCTTCCATTTGGTTTTATTTTCAAAGTGAGAAGAAGGTATTTCCAGACTATAAATCCCGAGTTGCCATTTTACTTTCAGCTTAGGAAGGCAGAGGCAGTCCTCCAGAATTCTGTAGCTGAAGACAGAAACACAAGAAGATACATCCACGCTGAGCACATAAAGTCAAAGAGCCACCAAAACGGAAGCAGCTTTGGTTTCCACCCAAGGGGTCTGTGCTCTCTCGCTCCCAGGGGCACCCCACCCCAAGCGAGCGGCAGCACCAGTCACCGTCTGCTCCCTCAGCTCTCACGTCCAAGGGCCTCAGCTGGCCATCCACTTTCCTGGACTCACCCCTGGGGATGACAACTCATCAAGCCTTCCCAGGATAGGTGTTGGGCACCACTGACTCTGCCAAACTCCCTTCTTGGGGAAAAGAAGTCTCTGTCTACGGACCGAAAGATGCAGTCCAGTGGCATAAAGTCATTTACATAGAGGAAATATCCATTTCACCTGACATTTTCAAGTCCTTGTGTATTGTTAAATCTACATGGTATTTTCTGCTTTTTGTGTGTCCAACAGTAAACTTACTTTTCGATCTTCATTGACGTTTTAAAATTTTAATAGGTACACTCCCAAGAGTACAGGAGAGAACACTTCATCAAGTGTGTCGTGGACTTAGTGTGTTGTTGGTCAACTGCTAAGCTGTGTCTGACTTTTGGAACCCCATGGACTGCAGCACGCCAGGCTCCCCTGTCCTTCACTATCTCCCAGAGTCTGCTCAAACTCATGTCCACTGAGTTAGTGACGCCATCCAACCGTCTCATCCTCTGTTGCCCTCTTCTCTTCCTGCCCTTAATCTTTCCCAGCACTGGGGTCTTTTTCCAACGAGTCGGCTTTTGGCATCAGGCAGCCGTTGTTACTGCTGTCCAGAGGGCAGGCCATCACTCATTCATCTCTGCTTTCCAAGAGCCCGGTGGAGTGTTTGTCGCTAATGAGAGCTGGGTACATGTCTTGTAATACTATAAATCCGTAATGGGGGAGAGGGGGTATAATATAACTAACACTTGTTGACCCCTTACCACATTCCAGGGCACATCCTCACAGCAACTGTACAAATGGGGTATCACTGTCATCTTATAAGTTAGGAGACTGAGGCAGAGAGAAGTCAAAGTCACATAGTTACTAAGTTCTAGCAATGGGATCCATTGACTGTCTCCAACAACATCCTTGGACTGGCAGTGGCCCCCAAATCCATATGTCGAAGCCCCAACTTCCGGTGTGACTAAAATTGAAGCTGGGCCTGAGGAGGTGATGAAAGTTGAATGAGCGACAGCAGGAGGCCTTAGTCTGAGAAAACTGGCATCCCTGTGAGCAGGGGAAGAGACACCGGGCTCACTCGCTCTCTGCCAAGGAAGGACACGGAGAGGAGGCACAGTCTGCAAGCCAGGAAGGAGGCTCTCACAGAACCCAGCCACACTGGCCCCTGGACCCTGACCCCCAGACCCCCAGACCCCCAGCACCATGAGGAGACAAGCGCGTGTGGCAGCCACGCCGGCTATGGAGCTCTCTCTGGCAGCCTGAGCGGATACACCCCATGATGCCCCCATGCTTCATAAACTGACACAATTAATCTACCCAGTCTTACCCCTAATCAGCTAGTCCTCATGTTNGACCCCCAGACCCCCAGCACCATGAGGAGACAAGCGCGTGTGGCAGCCACGCCGGCTATGGAGCTCTCTCTGGCAGCCTGAGCGGATACACCCCATGATGCCCCCATGCTTCATAAACTGACACAATTAATCTACCCAGTCTTACCCCTAATCAGCTAGTCCTCATGTTATGACAAAAATAAGCTCCTTTTCTCCACACTCCATCTCTTTATAGAAATCACCAGACTTTGAAGGAGAACTTTATAATCACAGCTAATTAGGTGTCTAAGGGATCACAGCAGTTATACTTCAGGGGGGTGGGAAACGCAGTGATTCCTATATTCCACTAATTCAGGATGATCTCCTGGCAAATGAGCACAAAATGGCAGAGAGTGCAAATTAAGAAACCGTTCAACTAAAAAGTACTTTTATTACTTTCCAGGCCCACGGTAACTCACTCACTAAGTGTGTGCCCGGGAGAAGCCTCACGCTGCTTGAGTCAACGCATGGCAAGCACGGAACAGAGACAGAACAGCGGGGCTGGGGGGACGGTGATCGCTGCCATGCGCCTGGGCGCCGCCACGTGCCAATCAGAGTCAGGGAGAGCTTACCATCGCTGAGGTCTTGGAGGAGATTCTCCTGGCAGGAGAAGTCCAGCTTCACTTTGATGCTGATGGTGAAGGTGGCCACCTTTCCAGGCTGCAAAGGGAGCTGGGCAAGGGTGTCTTCCAGTTTCCAGCTCAAGAAGTCGCCGTACAGTTTTTCTACAATGACAGCAACAAAGGTGATAATCCTCACGTGACAGAGGCAGCCTGAGACCCAGCAATCCCCCCAGAAAATCCAAGCGCATCTTCAACAGCAAGGGAAGACGCAAACCCTGTAAAATGTGATGGATCAAAGTGCCAGAAAATTCCAGAACCGCGGCTGCTGCAAGGCCGTCACCTGCGTCTGGGAGCACCACCTTGGACGAGAACACTGCACTCTGTCCCCAAGAGCACCCTCCCCCTACAGAATAATGTACAGAACACCCAGCCTCTACACACTTGCCGGCAACTGTTTCACTTTTGAGTATGCGGCCTATTCTGGAAAACACCGATTAGGTTTTACAAACTAACCTGATCTCCGGTCCTGAAACTCCAGCCGCCTGCTGGAACGCATTCCTCTCTGGGACTCTGGCCCGCACCTGACTCCACAACGCAAGTGACCGCGTGCCCCCNACAATTAGAGCCCCAGTTTTGCCGTTTACAACCTGGGTGGCACTGACCAACTTAATCTTTCCACACTTTGGTTTTCTTATCTGCAAAATGGACATAAGATCATGATCATCTTCATAAAGTGGCTGTTGGAGTTAAACACTAAAAAGAGACACATAAGACATAACACTAAAAATAGAGTCTTGCTCATAATACCATTCAGTAAACCCATGACTTGCACAGGGTCAGACATAGGGCTACCACTGAGAGACAGCTTTCAAGTTCAAGGCTTGCCCCACTCCACCCTGGGTGCCAGGGAAGCTGGAGGGATGGAGAGAGGCTCTGCTGCAGGGGTCATCCTCACTGACTAGCTTTATCCATCAACACGACCAGAGCAAGAGTTACTCTGAGACCAGTTAGCAACTTGGCACCCAAAGAGCCTTCCCTCTATCCTCCCCAGCACCAGGGCAGGAGCAGACAAGCAGTGTGGAAAGAGGGAAGGTGGAGAGAGAGAGGGAAGGAAAGAAGGAAGGAGAGGGAGGGAGGGAGGGAAAGAAGGAAGGAAGGAGGGAAAAGAGGGAGGGAGGGAAGGAAGGAGGGAAAAGAGGGAGGGAGAGAAGGAAGGAAGGAAAGAAGGGACGGAGGGAGGCCCAACTTTGGGCCTGGTTGGGGAGAGCAGAGCATTAGGTGAAGGCCCAGGAAAACCTCACAGAGCAAAATCTTCGTAGTGGGGATGAGAGGAAGCACTGGAGTCCTTTAATTCTGAGTTAAATGGCAACCCACTCCAGTACTCTTGCCTGGAAAATTCCATGGACCGAGGAGCCTGGTAGGCTACAGTCCATGGGGTCGCAAAGAGTTGGACACAACTGAGCAACTTCACTTTTTTTCTTTCAAATTCTTGGCATACCGCATACTTGCTGAGAGAACCTAATAAATTGCTTAACCTCTCTGGTTAACCCACATTTCTCACCTCTTAGCCCCTGCTACTCCACGCTCAGCCACACTGAACATGCTGTGCCTCAAACATGTGTTGCACACAAGAAAACTACTGTCTCTGCAGATTTGTATGTCGCTTTCCTGTTACCTAAAGTAACCTGTTCTCCCAGAGCCCTCGGCCCACCCTAGCTGCTGCAGTCTCTTTCTTCTGGCCAATTCTGGCTCTTCCTGCAGAACTCAGCTCCGATGTCACTTCCCTGACCACTCAGCTTGCTGTGTGCTCCCAGAGACACTGGAGTTGTCTCTGCTGGAGCATGTACCATGCTGCTCTGATGTTTCCTATTGACTGCAGGCTCCATCCAGAGCTCCATACCCTCACCGCTGTTCAGTAAGTGAGGTTCAATATTATTGAAACTGTGTCAGCTTTAAAGGGTTGGTTGGTTGGGTCAGCTTACCTAAAAGGGTAAGCATTCAACAAATATTTGTTGAGAAGAACAGAGTGGGGGAGTGAAGTTGAATAGAATGGTGGCTTAGAGGGTAAAAATCTGCCTGCAGTGTGGGAGACTTGGATTCGATCCCTGGGTTGGGAAGATCCCCTGGAGAAGCAAATGGCAACCCAGTCCAGTATTCTTGCCTGAGAAATCCCATGGACAGAGGAGAGGAGTCTGGCCCGCTATTGTCCATGGAGTTGCAAAGAGTCAGAAATGACTGAGTGACTAACACTTTCATTTTCTTTCACTGGTTATATCTAGCCACATTACCTTTAAAGTCCACAAGATGTCAGTGTTTCTACCTGAGATAAAGGAATGCAATAGTCTGAGATGAAGGGCATTGTCACTGATGCCAGAAATTAAAATGAATATTGATATACAGATAATAGATTGATTGATTTAACTGAATAGGCAATATATGACCATGCCACAAAATTCAAAATGTCTATGGTGAAAAGAGTTGGACTGTGAAGAAAGCTGAGCACCAAAGAATTGATGCTTTTGAACTGTAGTGTTGGAGAAGACTCTTGAGAGTCCCTTGGACTGCACGGAGATCCAACCAGTCCATTCTGAAGGAGATCAGCCCTGGGTGTTCTTTGGAAAGAATGATGCCAAAGCTGAAACTCCAGTACTTTGGCCATATCATGCGAAGAGTTGACTCACTGGAAAAGACGCTGATGCTGGGAGGGGTTAGGGGCGGGAGGAGAAGGGGATGAGTGAGGATGAGATGGCCGGATGGCATCATGGACTCGATGGACGTGAGTCTGAGTGAACTCCAGGAGTTGGTGATGGACAGGGAGGCCTGGCGTGCTGCGATTCATGGGGTCACAAAGAGTCGGACACGACTGAACAACTGAACTGAACTGAACACNGAAGAGTTGACTCATTGGAAAAGACTGATGCTGGGAGGGATTGGGGGCAGGAGGAGAAGGGGATGACAGAGGATGAGATGGCTGGATGGCATCACCGACTCGATGGACGTGAGTCTGAGTGAACTCCGGGAGATGGTGATGGACAGGGAGGCCTGGCATGCTGTGATTCATGGGGTCACAAAGAGTCGGACATGACTGAGCGACTGAACTGAACTGAACTGAAAACACATCTTGGGAAATTCACCCGTGTTAGCATACTGTCTTCCAATGTGCCAGCCCCATTGGGTATATTCCCAGTGCCCTCAACTATATGATGACATCTCGGAAGGAGCACTGAGCCAAGCTAAAGAGGAAAACAGTGTACATTTCTCTGTCTTCTTATTCAAGTTGCTCCCTTTCCACTTGAGGTCTTCCTCTTCCTTAATGCTGTCTCCCCTCTTGGGTTCTAAAATACCACTCTTTTTTGATTCTCCTCCCTCTGTCACTGGACTGTCTCATTCAAATTTCTCTTCTGGCTCTTGACCTCTAACCAAGTTCAGTGACATCAGCACTTGGTTGCAGCTCTTTCTTTCATAGCTACACTCTCTCCCTCCGCAATCTCATCAGTGCTGGGGCTTTACCTACCATCTGTATTTTGATGTCTCCTAAATTTATGTCTTTAGCCCTTACCTTTTCCTTAAACTCAAAACTTACATATCCACTGCCTTCCTAACATGGCCACTTGGATACCCAAGAAGCATCTCAATTTGAAGTTCTAAAACCCCAAACCTATTCCTTCGCCAACATCTTCCTTCTAAGGAACTGATGCCTTTGCCCACTCATTAGCTCAACTGAAAAACTAGAAGTCAAATTGTGTTCTTCCCTTTTCTCCTGCCTCCATAACTGATCAGCAAGTTGCATCAGTTTCATCTCCCATACTCACCTATCCCTGTCCCTCTGTACTTCCACCCCCATCTTATGAGGCTATTCCAATAGCGTCCCCACTTGACACCCTGCTGAACTACTCCACTAATCTTTCAGCAGTCAGAGTAATCTTTAAAGAAAATGTTTCAAATTATGATCCTCTTTTAGTAACATCTCCCTCTGCATTTCTACTAAAAAGCAGACTCCTTTCCAAGTCTACAAGCATCTCCATGGACTAGTCCCACCTGCCTCTCCAAATTCCTTTCCATTTTATACCACTCTCCCTCTCTCGTTTCTGCCACAGTATCTTCCATTTAGGGGAAGGAAAGCCTGGCCATCATACCCCAGCCCCCATGCCAGAACAGTGGTAACAACGCTGTCCCAAGGGGAGTGAATAGCTCTGACTTGCTGGGTAGATGACAGTCAGACTCAGTGAAAATCTTGATAAAGGGGAGACAGAGAGGCAGCACCACAGCCTCATTTCAACTGAGCATCATGAATGTGGGACACCAGGAGATGTCCTAGAAGCACTGCAGAGGCCGGGGACATTAGAAGGTGGGGCAAGGCTGCCACCGATTAGACAAGATGCTGACATCTGCCCCCTGCCGCTCCCCTCTCCCCGCGCCCACCCCCTTCCCCTCTGCCAATCTAC
>SJYX01005351.1:166586-188460 GCA_006410675.1 Oreotragus oreotragus
AATCTACAATATTAATAGAAAGATGACCTCACCACTTGGTGGCAAGCACCTAAGACATTCAGTTTTTGCACCAATGAATCAGATAGAGCTTCTGCCCTCCAGGACTTTTCAGCCTAGTAGGAGAGACAGACAGATAAACAAATAATTCCAACACAGTGTGATAAGTGCTCTCACAAGAACAGATGCTAGTAAGAATGATGGCACAAAGGTAGCAGCGGGTAATACTCGCTCTAGGGTGGCACTAATCAGACAGCCATCTGAGGATTATTCTTCTGTGGCTCAAGTTATGGCCCCTTTGGGCTTTTCCAGAGAAAATTTACAAAGGATCAGATTTTAGATTTCAATATTTTCAGAAAAAAAAAAAAAAAAGAGCAATGCTATGTTTAGAGAAACGAAGGAGACCATCTTTATCAGAGGATGCTCTTGATTTTAAAATGCCACTGAAAAATAGGAGTTTGCAATTTTTAGAAAAGCGAATAAAACCATATAAGTTGAGCTATGGTTTTTGTGAGCATTTTTAGTGCCATGCCAATTTTATTAACATTATTTCCTTTGGGAGGAAATACATTTTTCATTACAAGTCCTGAAATCCAGGGACCTAGCAAAGGGAGCAGTGGAGGTGACTGAATAACTATAGTACAAACACTGTCATTTCGAGAGTGGCACATTTCGAAGTGTCATTTCAAAGGTGGGCACAGATCAGCACACAACGATTCCAGAAGCCAAGAGATGCCAGCAAAGCCTTTGCTTTTCTTTCAGCCCTCTGTGGTCCAAATGACACATTGGAGTCTCATGCCAGTTTTCGCCTTTAGGAAAGGTTAAAAAGAAAAATTTCACTCTGAATATTTATGGCTTTTCCCCTTCTTGGGATCAAAACAGTCTCAGAGAGATAAAACATGATGCTTTTCCTAACAACCTCATATGGCAGTTTCTAGACACACCTCCATGCCTCCCTCTATCCCATTCCAAAGCTGTCATAATGGAGTAGCCTTCGAAATGCACAATATCATTTCAGTACACCAGCCATTTGCTGATAATAAGGAGCACAATTAGATTGGTTTTCTGGAGGCAGCAATCAATATCCTGGTGTATGTGGACCCGATTAGACATTGCTAATTAGAGCTCTCAGACATTAATCAAATACCACGTATGGGACTAATCAACCAATGTGGGAAGCAAAAAAAAAAAAAAAATCTATAACCTCCCCTTGAATTCTCCCAACCTGTTCACCTTGAAATCAGACCCAGAGACAGAAAGCCTTGCAGAAGGTCTGCTAGAACAAGGCTGGGAGGCTGTGCTGTATCTTGGGTTCCCGAGCCTCCTAGAGAGTGAGCCTGCCATGACATCATCAGGATCCTCCTTAAAGAAGCACAGGCTCCATCCTGCAGCCTGGACACACTTCTCATTGACTCCCTGGCAATTGTGGATGTGTGCCAGCTGCAGGCTGGACCCAGAGAGGCGGACCAATATGTCTAGGCCTGAACAATAAACAAAGCTAAATGCTTGCTAACTAATGGATTATTCATGAAATAGCCCAATTGCCCATCATGCTACGTACTTGTACTCATACGATTATTCCTGTGTGTTTAAATAATGAACGTTAGGTCCGTGTTTAGTAACACAAATTGCTGATTAATCTGTATTCAAATCAAACAGTGCCTTATATGAACTCTTTGAAATACTGTACTGGATGGCAGTGTGTCTATCTCAGTTTAGAAACAGTTTCTATAACGTTAATTTTAAGGCATGTGGTTGAGCCCCTCCATTTGACAAAATCTTATTGGATAAACCAGGCTTGGCTAAAGGTTCTACTGCAAACGCTGGGCAAATCCAGATGTGATTTAAGATTTGTGGAGTATATGGAAAGTATTTCCAGCAACTATGTCCTTAATTCCTGACTCTTCAATGCTTCCTAATGTAACTTTGCAAAAAGCTATATACTGCCCAACAAGCTCTTTCAGTCCCATCACAATGTCCCTTAAAAAGATATTTTGCTAAAAAAAAACCCACAACATGTATGCATGCTATCAATATATTACCTTTTTTTCAGAAACAAATAGTCAGCTTTAAAGGAACCCAAATTCCCAAAGGTTTACTTGAAATTTGAAATTCACAACCTATAAACTGATTAGGTTTTAGGCTCTAAGAAAGCTCGTTTTTCCAACCATTCTTAACATTGTTAGTTTTAGACTTAAGTAGTGAGATGAAAATGGAATTCCTAGAACTTAATTATAGGGCAAACTGAACAGTGCTGGAGGAAGAAACAGCATAAAATAGTAAAAATAAGCATGGGATCAAATCTTGCTTGAATCCTAATTCACAACACATTAGTTGTGTGGCCTGGACAAATATTTAATGTTCTTGAGCTTCCAGAGGACAGTACTATCCAAAGTCACAGTGTCGTTCTAAAAGTGATCTGAAGTGATGCGTGTGAAGACTTGAGATAAAGTTTTCACCGAGTTCGACCTCCTAAGTGCTTAAGTTCTCTTGGTTGTTTCTTTTCAGTCACCAAGTCGTGTCTGATTCTTGCAACCCCATGGACTGCAGCATGCCAGGTTTCCCTGTCTTTCACTGTCTCCTAAAGTTTGCTCAAACTCATATCCATTGAGTTGGTGATGCCATCCAACCATCTCATCCTCTGTTGCCTGCTTCTCCTCCTGCCCTCAATTTTTCCCAGCATCAGGGTCTTTTCCAATGAGTCGGCTCCTCGCATCAGGTGGCCAAAGCAATGGAACTTTAGTTTTAGGATCAGTCCTTCCAGTGAATTTTCAGGGTTGATTTCCTTTAGGACTGACTGGTTTGATCTGGTTCTCTTGGCCTCTCCCCTGGCTCTATGGTGCTATGGACCCTACTGTTCTATAAAGTAGGAATTGCATCCATACCTTCAGAGCCTGGCACGATGGTGGCACATATTTGACTCAACAAATTATTGAATGATTTGGCTCAAATCATTCTTGAGCCAAAATTAACTGCCAGAAAATCCACTAAAAGATATTTGGGGGACAATGCAACTGTTTCTTTACACTCCTCCCCAAAAGTCAATATTGGCCAAAATCTCCAAGGCAGTAGTTTTCAGAAATTAGAAGAAACAGTCCAGAAAAGGCAAAGCAAAGCAAATACCTTCCAGCATTGAAAACTGTGATTATTAAAACACACACACACACACACACACACACACACACACACACACATTTCAACATCAGTCCTTCCAGTGAACACCCAGGACTGATCTTCTTTAGGATGGACTGGTTGGATCTCCTTCCCTTCATTACTGGACTACAAAACAGAATGTCCGGGGAGCTTTTCAAAACCCTACACCACGATAAGCTGTCAGCAGAAACGAGATAAACATAAACCAATAGTGGAGCACATGTCGCTAATGTTCTCCCCTTTGGAATTTAAATAGTTTCAGAAATAACTGTCATTATTTTAAGACTAGAGTTTAGCTCTGTGCAACCATGTGAAATGGGTTATTTGACACTGACAGTAACAGAGGCGCCATTACTGTGCTGACCTTCCACATCTGAGGACCTTTCAGAGGTGCTTCCAATTACAGAGACTCGGCCGCTACACTCACAAGACGAGGGAGCACCAGGGATGCCCCTCAGTCAGATCACCCGTGAAGTGCTCAGCACACCAACGTGGAGTCACTGCTTCTTGTCAAAAAATTAAACTGGAAGAGTAAAGAAATTAAGGGATGCATACGTGTATTTATATACTCAGGTACGTGTATATCTATGTTTGTAGACACGCTGACAAGAATCTCAGAATGTCTGCAGGAAAGCAAATACAACACATTCTTAACTTGCGCTTAATTATAATGAAATTTATGGTTGCTTACGTCAAGGTAGAGGCTTGCCTCTTTAATCACCTACAAATAAAGACTTGCTCACAAACAGACTGCAATTAGAATCAGACAAGATGTGGGTAGCAATCCTTGTCGTGCTGGGATGGATGGTCAATGCTGGGCCCCGTGTCAGGAGTGTGTGGTCAGGGGACACACATGCGGCACGAGCACCCGGGTGACAGCTGGGACCCCTGGGAGGCCAGCATCCTACCCCAAAAAAGACCTCTTATGAGAGTCATGATTATTTAACATGAGAGAGGGAAAAAAAAAAAAAAAAACTACCCGAAGTATTACTACCACTCAGCTGGCATGCAGTAGTGAAAGTTACTATTGCTGTTGAGACCTAGCACGGAACTGAGGGAGGAAACTCGCTCAGGTTCCAGTTTAGGACACTTTCCCATCCTCCCTTTTATGTTACATCACTCACTGGTGCTGACGGCTTGTTGTTGCCAGAGAATGTAGGGACAGGAGTTATTCCCTCTGTGTATCTTGGAAGCAGATGGTTTATTTTCATTAGTTTAATTCCACATGTAAATTTATGGCAGCTTATGAAGAGAATTAAAAAGGAACGACAGCTGACATTTCTCAATTGCAAACATGTTGGTTTGAATGGCCATCCGGCAACACACAGGACGGAACCAGCTGTGTGATCCAGACTCCCTCCCCATCCACAGAATGAGGGTCATAGTAATTGCCCCCCTGCCCTCCAAGAGACCAAACTGAGAGCTGGGCCAGAGGTGATGCTGGCAGTGTCGGGTGGACCCAGCACCGGAGGAGCCTCCCCAGTTCTGCCTGGGTCCCCCAGTGTCCCCACCCTCTGGCATCTGCGCTGGTGAGCACCGGCCAGGGGCCAGCCAGTTAAGCACTTGCCCTGGGGCTGGGCAGGCAAAGGAAGGGGCCAGGAGAGGGCTTTCTGCGGGGAAGACAATGTATGTATGTGATGTATGTACCTTGACAACAGTTGAGGGAGACGTGTACTTGTCAAAATTTAGCAAATGGTAACCTAAGACTTGTGTATTTCACCCCAAATACTTTTTTCCAAAGGAAAGTCGGGACCCCAGCATCCTACCCCAAAAAAGACCTCTTGAGAAAAAAGAACTACCTCAATTATTAACACCACTCAGCTGAGTTCAAACACTGAACCCTAATGACGTGCACACTAAAGGATCAGTGGGTAAAATCATGTGCAACTCATTTTGAATGATACAATAAAACGAGACAGATCAGGGATGGACAGGAAGCTGGACAGACACGATAAATCAGATGCAATCAAACGTTACAGAACCTAGACGGCGGGTGTGCAGTGTTCACTGTAAGAGCCTCTCCACTTCTCCATAGGCCTGAGTATTTTTAGAGTGAAAGGCTGGAGAGGGAGGGGATGGCTGATACAGAGAGTAAGCTCCAGAAGGCTTGGAAAGCATAGGAACACCGCAGGCAGGGCAGCCCCGAAAGCGGGACCCTGAGAAAGGCAGCGCTGAGACGACTGAGCCGCTGACGGCCCTTCCCGGAGACGGTGTGAGAGGAGAGCGTGGGCAGAAGCACACGGAAGGACGGAGCTGGGCTCTGAGGGGGGCCCGCGGCTCCCGAGGGGCCTCACGGCAACTCCCACGCTTCCACCCCCGTGACCCCCCACCCGACAAGCGAGACTGGCTCGGTCCCGTCAAGACCCAGCCTGGAAAGGAGAAAACCCCTCTCGGACACAACCGGCCAACTGAGCACATGTCCCCTCTCTTCCCAAAGTGGTGAGAATGTTTTTCCCTAAACGGGGCTTCTTCCGTGACTCAGCAGGTAAAGAGTTCACCTGCCAAGGCAGGATAGGCGGGTTCAGTCCCTGGGTGGGGAAGATCCCCTGGAGGAGGAAATGGCAACCCACTCCAGCACTCTTGCCTGGAGAACCCCATGGACAGAGGAGCCTGGTGGGCCACCGTCCCTGGGGTCGCAGAGTCAGACACGACTGAGCGACCGTGTCCCTCTCCGTGGACAGTCCCTAGCACTGAGCACTGCCATGAGCCCGGCCTGGAACTAAAGGGGAGGCACGCTGGCTATCCTTGAGAGACCCACAGCTGGCTGGAGGGAGACCAGCGCAGCAGCGGCAACACCATGGAGTGGAGGGGCTCCTCAGAAGTCTCCCGGGGCCTCTGAGACCAGGGGACCCCAGTCACCCCGTGGAGGAAGGCAAAGGCAGGAACAGAAGTGAGCAGGTTGGCTTCCAGGCACAGGAGGAGGTTTATCCTCAAGTTCACAGACAGCACCAGCATCCAAGAAGCTGAAACTAGCTCCTGATGACAAACGTGACGAGAGCTTAAGGGAAGAAGAGACAAAAGCTGAAGCTTGGGGCAGAGGCCGGTGGTGTGGGGCCTGCGGAGCCAAGGATGTCAGGGGTTCCCAAAGGAGAAATGAGAGGAGCTAAGCTTCAGAGAGAAGCAGTTGCGGTGAATAATGGACACGTGGTGACTGTTTAGGTTTATTTGAGAAAAGGAAGATATCTTCTAGTGACTAAGCTGTGAAGCCAAGGAAAATTACAGGAAATGTGAACATTTTTACCATTATATACTCTGCAGTTTTCTGTCATTCAATATTAGCTCACTTGTTCAAATATCCACCAACTCCTATAACCAATTAATTAAATTCAGAATACCAGATGAAGGTATTTCATGTTAGGGAGGCATTTTCTATCTAATCCGAAAGTGCTCACTCCTGAAAAGAGGAGGGAAAGGGAAAAAAGGATGAGATTAAGGTAGGATCATCAAAATTCCCCCAAAGGCTCCAAGACACAAAAGCAAAAGAGGGACTAGGAGAGCCACGCTGCCATGAAGAGCTCCACGTGCCCGTGGGCACAGCAGAGAGGGGACGGCAGCCACGGGCAGGCGCAGCGGGGAGGGGACGGCAGCCACGGGCAGGAGTGGACACTGACGCCGCACGGTTCCAGCTCAGAACTCACACTCAGGATCAGAGACGGCCTGCGGGCCAGGAGAGAGGGGCATACGGACACATGACAGAGAAGGCAGGACACCCACTGGGGAAAGGAGAGAGGGCCAGCACAAGAGTGGACTCTCGGAGGACGACCACAGCAGAGATGCTCAGCGTCGCTGGTCATCGGGGACACGCAGACTGAGGGCCCCTCCCCACCGTGGATGAAATGACGACGACGGCCTGGAGCAGAGGGGCCGTGGGGCAGCCGCCACTCCCCCAGGATGACGGCGCGACTGGACTCTGGCACAGCAGTCCTGAAGCCCCCCGCCCGGCATTGGACCCTGGAGACAGTCTCGGAGAGGACAGCCTCGCCACCAGAGCCGGAGCACTGCTCTCGACGGGCCAGGTGCGCCCAGGCTCCCAGGGGACACCTGCTCACCTGGCTCCTACATCAAGAGCAGCTGAGCACGGAGGCCCACCAGCTTGCTCTCTCTCTGCTGTCCTTGTCTTGGGTCTCCGCGGACGGTACAATTTCTCCAACTTCATTAGATGAGCTAATCTTATTTCCACTTACTGCTCTCGACGCCCAGCCCTCGTCCTACACAGCGTATGTCCCTTCGACCAGTACCACTCACTCGCTTCACGGACCAGGTCCCTCTGCGGCCTCACTCAGCTCCTAGAACAGCCTCCCGTGTCAGGACCACCTCCCCTGCTTACCCCGGAGGAAGCTGAGGCATGTGAAGGATAAACAGTGAGCAAATGCTGAATCCAAAACGTAACACAGGTCTTGTGAGCCCGAGCTACGTGTGCCTTAGAACTAGAACGGCATCACTGGAAGAGGGGGTGCACAGGCTCTGAGTGCTGAACCCACAGCAGGCACTGGGCTGGGCAGACGGGTCCCAGATGGCACTCTTCCGAGCCTGCACGCACTCTTCTTTGCTCTCTCATTCCGGGACACGCCTGCTGAGGGCCTGATCAGTGCGAAGAGCACGGGCGATACAGAGGTGTATTCTGCACTCCGTTACCTTCCTCTGTGAGGTCTTCATGCACGCTTAAGATAACAACTTCACAGAGGCGTCAAATTAAAAGTGGGAGAGGTTTTCGGACCTTCGGGACACTGGTTATCTATGGGATCTCCTCTGACTCACAGACTTAGAAAACGAACTTACAGTTGCTGGTGCGAGGTGGGGATAGCTGGGGACTTTGGGAAGGTCATGAACACGCTGCTGTATGTAAAGTGGATAGCCATCAAAGGCCCACTGTATACAGCACAGGACGCTGCTCAACGCTCCTGCCAGCCTGGATGGGAGGGGAGCCTGGGGGAGGGTGGACACAGCTGCACGTGTGGCTGAGTGCCTCGGGTGCTCACCTGAATCTACCACAACACTGTTCATCTGCTCACCCCGATACAAAATGGTGTGGGTATTAAAAAAAAAAAAAGCAAAGTGTCTCTTCTGCAAATAACAAAGATCAAACCCACGACAAGCCCCTACCTTTGGTGGTGAGGATTTTCGAGGTCACTTCCAGTTTCTCCAGTGGCTCCATCCCAATGTTCTCCAGTCTCACAACAAGCTGCTGGGTTTCCCCATTGTAGAGCTGGACAGACACGTTAGTAGATATTTCATCACCAGAGGAAGGCTGTAATGAATGTGCGGACCTAAAATAAGAGTAAGAATTATAATCAATTTTAGAAAAACAGGAAAAAAGTGATGGCATTTCAGAGTCATGCCCATCACCACACTTAAGCACTCCAGACACACGGACGAGGGAGCCGTGGCTTCAGCGCGGAATCAGCGCCCAGCAACCAGGGACTCCAGGGCGAGTCGCTACGCGCCAAGCACTGTCCACACACAGACGCGCCCTGGGCACAAGGTAAGGCTCTCACTGGCCTTATTGGCTCATCTGTGTGTGAACCATAAGAATAATTGTTGGATCGCGCTGAGGGTAAAGGTGAAACAGTGAATTACTTCAAAGGATCCCTGAGCGTGCTGCTTGCTCAAAAAATTTTTAAATCTCAGAAATCCCTGGAAAATCCACAGACTGAAGGGGAAAACTCAAATAAACCATTTGAAATGACAACATGGGAGCTGGGGGAAAAGACAAGTGGAAAGCACAGATAGCTGCCTCCACATCCCAGTAAAATCAACGAGCGATGCTGCCAAACCCCTGACGGGAGCCGGGGCAGCTGGCGGGCCCTCAGCACCGTCCAGGAGGGGCCCTGGGCCACGCTGGGTACAGCCCAGCGTCCAGAGACCCCGAGGCTCGCCCAACGCGCCCCTGAGGCTGCGGCACTGCAGCCCTGGTCTGAAACTCTGGCCTGAGTCCTACTGACCGTCACTCAGCCCACAGTGGTGTCCCCTTCCCAATGCAACTGGCAAAGCCACTTCCAGGCCAGGAGGTCACTGTGACCACAGGGAGGAGGCTCTGGAAACAGAATGGGGACAAATGCCAGCCATCAACAAGGGCGGCACGTGTGGCAGGTGGAGTCAAAAAGCACATCCAAAGCCCGTTCTCCAAAAATAACAGCAGAGAGAATCAACGTGAACTTCTTGGCATTTTATATCTTTATAGCTATTCATGAATCAAGAAATAAATTTTCTCTGTCAAGTAAGGATAAGTGACTCCAGTCCTCACTGCAAGTGACTTCTTTTCACATTTCATCACAGAGTCCTCCTCAAGTGAGAACTGTAGTCCATCTGGATTCGCAGGGAAAGTATTTGGAAAAACTGAAACACAGCTGACACAAGCAGAGAGGGTGCTAGCCCCTGGCACGGCGGGGAAAGAGGAGGGAGAAAGCAGAAGGCAGGGCGGCACACAGAGCCGATGGCCCCGAAGACCGCGCCCCACACGCCCGGCTTAAGCTGAGGGGTGCGGGGGGAGGTGGGCGAGGCTGGCACTGAGGAGGGGCCCACTGAGTAAGCGACTGAGCCTTCCAAACATCTCAGAAAATGCCAAGACACATTTAGAGAGACAACCCAGGGGATAAACAATAAAGCATTATCCGTATGAGCAAAAACTGAGACGGTCCCAAATCCCAACAGCAGGGAAATGAATGGAGATGTGACTCTGAGATGGCTTCATGATGTACTTTTTTAAGCAATTAAAACAGAAAGCTTTTAGCTTATGTCATATATTTATGCAAAGAGAAATCTATGATACTAAATGAAATGCAATATGATCTAAACATACATATATTGTTCAGTGAGCAAACAGTGGAAACACCAGAAAGCATTAAGTCATTCCCTCTGAGATTTCTCTTCCTTCCTTATCCTTTCCTAAAATGCTAGAGGAAAAAAAAACACTGTTTTTATTTTAGAAGATAAGACTCCTTAAATTCTCTTAAGCCTCAACTGTTTCTCATAAAAATGACATTTCCAAAGGCGAATTTCACATTTGGTCTGATCTTAGTAAGAAACACCTCAACTCCGCTCCAGTTTGCCGCAAGCAGAGAACTGCCTGTTGGTCCCCTGGATACACTCACACTCTGGCCGTGAGGTCAGAGGTCGCAAGGTCAGAGGGTAACTCTGGCTCCCGGGCTCTGGCCACAGCGTGCAGCACAGGACTCCCGGGGGCCCTGGGGTCGGTGAGCAGGCCCGGTGCCTGTGGGCACTACCTGGGCAGAGACGTGCTGATCTGCAGGCGGGGCAGTGCAGGGATGACCTCCACCGTGGAGCCGCTGGTCTTGATTCCTGGGAGGCTGTCCAGCAGACAGTCGCTAAAGACGCCAAACACCGTGGTGTGGTAGCCTGGGGACAAAAGGCCAAGTTTCACCCCCTGGAAGGGCTTCACGGCTCACGCCCAAGGGGGCCCCGCGGGTGACAGGGGCGCAGGGTTCCCTCTGACCTGAGTTGACATTCAGGGCCCGTCTCGTGGAGCCGCTGGTCTTGATTCCTGGGAGGCTGTCCAGCAGACAGTCGCTAAAGACGCCAAACACCGTGGTGTGGTAGCCTGGGGACAAAAGGCCAAGTTTCACCCCCTGGAAGGGCTTCACGGCTCACGCCCAAGGGGGCCCCGCGGGTGACAGGGGCGCAGGGTTCCCTCTGACCTGAGTTGACATTCAGGGCCCGTCGGCTGCCCGGCGGGCCCACAGCTCCCGAGCTCAAGTCCACAGCCTTGTGTTCCCGAGCAGAGGTGAGGGTTGGGCCCGCAATCCCACTCCAAGGTGGGCTGCGTCCAACCAGCGGTACACAAACCAAAAACGTCACCCAAGTTCACAATCAGTGTCTCGCCCCTTCACTAATTTGCTTTTCAAATTTATCCATCCCTAAAATGAAAAGGAGAGCTTGTACCCCTTTCCAGGACATAATGGGACTTAGTAAGTATTTGAAAGAAAGTGATTCAAAATCTTGTGTTGAAAGATGAAAGTTCAAGAGTCGATTACTGTTATCATAACTGTTACGTGATGTGGTAAATCCACTCAATGTGTACAAACACTGTAATTTAAGATTAACAAAATTTTCATTTAAGAAACACTCCTCGGGTTAGATAAGCACTTGAAATTGTTTAAGCAAAGCTTGGAAATGGCTTTTGAAATTTGAGGTAATTATTATAAACAACACTCACAGTGTAACAAAATCAAGTAACACTTGATGGTAAGTACCTAGGGTGGCAACTTCTCTGCATCCATATTAAACGTCTACATGCCCAACAAGAAGCAAGAGGTATCGTGGAGACAAAGGGGCCGATACAGCCCTCGACTTAAAAGAGCTCCAGTTCACGGCAGCTACACTTCCTTCTTCCTAAAGTATGGTCCTTCAATAATACAGATATATATATAAAGAAAAAATGTTTTAAAAATAATAATAATAAAGTATGGTCCTTCAATAATACATATATATACATAAAGGAAAAGTATTTTAAAAATAATAATAATAAAGTATGGTCCTTCAATAATACATATATATATATAAAGGAAAAATATTTTAAAAATAATAATAATAAAGTATGCTCCTTCAATAATACATATATATATATAAAGAAAAAATATTTTTTAATAATAATAATAATAAAGTATGGTCATTCAAAGCCTCCTTTTAAACAGACTCCTTTCCCAGTGAATGTTGACTCTCAGCCACCAAAGGGGTGCTGAAGACCTACTATGTGCCGGGTGTGAGGATCCAGCCAAGAAAGCCAGATGCGGCTGACAAGAAGTGGGCCCGGCCATGGCGGGCATGATGTGCAGGGAGGGCTTCCACGGTGGAGGGAGGGCAAGGCCAGGTTGGCACCGCAGGGGCACCTGAGCCAGGCCTCAAGGCCCCCCCGCAGAGGGACAGCACGAGCAGGGGGCGGGAGGCAGGGCGCGTGCCCAGGACGAGAGCCCTCCACGCCTGCCCAGATGCACAGGGCCCAGCGACACAGCCAAAGTGAGACAGGGAGCCCTGGTGGGGAGCGCAGTGAAGGGAGGACTGCTTCCAGCCCAGAGGCCTGCACTGCGGAGAGGTCACGAGGCCGCACCACGGGAAGAATGAGGGCAGAAAGACCAGTCCTGAGGCTTCGGTGACAAACCCTAGAGAGGGCGGGGGGGCAGAGGGTGTTGACAACACGGGCAGTAACGTAAGGGGAGTGAGGGGGAGACGGGAGCAGTCCAGGACGACCTGGTGCCTGGCCAGGGACGGGGCCTGGGTGCCTGGGATGGGACCACAGGGCAGGGGCAACGTGGGGGTGGTGGGTGGGGACACACTGAGTGTGACACGCCCCGGAGACAGACAAGGAGAGTGAGTGCAGGACTGGCAGGTCCAGGAGAGGGGTCTGGACGGGAAAGGGGACAGACGGACTGCCCGAGGCAGCAGGCGGAGACGGGAGAGGAGAGAAGGGTGGCGGGGCCGTAGCCCCAGGGGGAGAACCTCAGAGCGCGCCTGCGGTCCAGGAAAGGCAGACTGGCGCGTGGCAGCCGACCCCACATCCTGTGCCCTCTGCACGGTTCGTCTGCAGCAAACCGTCCATGGTGGCGCAGGAGTCCGAGGCCCCCGGAACCACAGCCAGAAAGGAGCTGTCCTTACCATTCACAGTGATCGTCCCCGTCGTCTGCGGGACCCCGACGAGCGTCACCGGGTAAAGACCAGACTCAGCCGGGAGGGAGAGTGCCGCGGGGAGAGACTCGAACTCCACTCCGCTCGTGAGCAGCCCCTGCAGCGGGCGGCAGAGGAGACAGTGAGTGCAGCCCCCCACCTGACCCAAAGCTCCCGTCAGCCAGCAGGAACACCTGGGACTCAGAAGACAGGGACTCCTCAGTGACGTGAACAAAACACGGCCTAGAAGCATGGTTACAAAACAGTCTTGAAATGGACAGCACCAGGGGCGCCTGAGCAACAATCCCAGCTTTAATACTAGCTCCGCTTGACACAGTATGAATGGGTGTGCTGTTTTCTTGTTTTACCAAGTTGGAACATAAACAGAAAAAATAAAATAAAATATTTTGCTTACGAACAAAATGAAAAAAAATATGACACATGGAAAGGAATCTGTTAATCTTCCAGTGCGTCTCTGACCCATCAGTCCATCTCTCTAAGAGCCGGGCCCTACACTAGATGGTGGAGGAGACAGGCTGCGTGGCCTCTGGGAGCCGCCTGTGGCTGCAGGGCCTCCCAGTACTCGGGCCCTCTCCTCGGCACTGTGACGGAGGCCCTAGCCAGCCCAACAGCCACGAGAAGAAACACCATGGAGACAACCAGCTACACACAAAAGCTGCAGAAAACCTGTGGTGCCTACGATGAAACGTGAACTAACAACAACATTTAGCCCGGTAACAAAGTCAGCACTCACAAAGCAGAAGTATCTCCGTACCCGAGCAACAACCATATGCGAAAACAAAACAGTGAAAACAGCACAAACAGGGCACGGCCCTGCTGGTCCGGTGGCTAAGACTCAGAAGGAAGAGGGCCCAGGTTCGATCCCTGGTCAAGGAACTAGATCCCACATGCCGCAACTAAGACATAGCACAGCCAAATAAATAAATGCTTTTGTTTAAGTACCATTAACAAGAGATCAAAAACAGCCCCTCTGTTGGAGTAAGCCTACCGAGAGGTGTGAGAGTCCTGCACTGAAGCCTGTAGAAGACGGCAGAGGGGCATTAAGAAGACCTACATGAAGGAGGGAGTGCCGTGATCCATCCCAGGAGCGGGCTGGTGAGGGGATGCTGATGTTGCCCCGAGCCACGTTCTCACGGGGGAGGCAAGGACACGGATGTGGAAGGAGGCAAGGAGAGCCCTCTGGAGATGGAGTGGACCTGAAGAGATGACTGCAAGGTTGGGATCTGTGAAGCCTGCATCTGTGTGTGTGTGCACTTGGGCACAGGTACATGTATGTACACACATACAGATGCATGTGGTAGGTACGTGTGAGCACGTGCCCATGTGTGCATGAACGCACAGTTTCTAACTCTGTCTGCGGAAAGCACCCAGAAGCAAGGCTCCCTTAGTGACAAAGAGCACGTCTTTGCCCAGAGTCTGGGCAAGAGCATGAAATGATCTAACTACGTGTGAAACAGATGACGTGGCCAAGAATGGAAGCAGAGAAACCAATTAGGTAGCTATTGTCTCCAGGCAAAATACACTCGCATTTGATTTCTTTTTAAAATAGCTAAAGCAAACATGGCCCGCCGTGAGCACTTGCTAAATGTGACGGTGGATACCCGAGGTGTGCCATTCCTGTGCCATTTCCCACACCTGAAACATTTCACAATGTAATTCTTAAATTCTGAACATGATTTGTGGGCTATCTCCTAGTGGTAAATTTTATTCTATGTTCTTCCTCATTTTTTGATAAAAGCACATATTACTTTTTAAAATTAATTTATTCATCTGGCTGTGTCAGGACTTTGTTGTGGCACATGGACTCCAGTTGCGGAGCAGGGACTTAGTTGGCATCTTAGTTTCCTGACCAGGGATTGAACCTATATCCCCTGCATTGCAAGGTGAATTCTTAACCACTGGACCACCAGGGAAGTCCCAAATGCAGGTATTACTTTTCAACCAGTTAAAGTTAAACCTAAAAAAAAAAATGTATAAGAAACAGTAGGCATATGATACTTTAACCACTTTAGAGAAAATTCTCTGAACAACTCTCAATGTTATTCCTGGCTTAGGCCAGGAGACAAAGCCACTACAAGGCCTGACCAAGAGCTAAGCCCCGAGGCTGGCATGTTCTTGTGCAAGAGGAAGAGGAGGGAATGCTCATCCTAATAGGTGGCTCTCTTATAGAGGGGACCTCAGGTTGCCCACTCAATACTCAGCTGAATTTCTAAGAGCTCCAAGGGACGTGGGAAAACCATGCCTCATGCCAGAGGCCCAAACATCATCTTAAGTAACTACCAGTCTGCCTGCGAGCTCCCACTCATTCTGTGTCCTCAGTGGGGCCTCCCCAACCCTCCACGTGGGTCCCACAGCCCCTCCTGCACCCTGACCATGGGGGCAGAAGCCTGGCCTGACACGTGGCCTAGGCACTCGGCAAGCTCTGAACACGAGTCATAAAACCCCAGAGGAAAGCATCACCCAGCTAACAGTGCCCTTCGCACATCACAGGGAAGTAACAAAGGGGTCCCACACAACGATAAGCACAGAGAAGACTTGCAGGACTGGAATCCACCCGGTGCGTGCAGGGCTCTCCTCTGGGAACACAAGGTCCAGCGTGGAGAACCGCACACCGCGGAGCTAGGGGAGGAGCTTCAGCAGACACCACCGCAGAGCGGGTAGTTAACACTGTGCACAGACACACAGACAAACACCTGCCTTCAAACCCGAGGCAGATTTCACATTAGCTCTGCAGCCACTTACTCTCTTATAAATAAAGAGGCCTCAGTCATCTTGTCATCCTGAGCAGTGAGGCTGAGTGGGGGGCACACTATAGGCTTTGTAGCCTCGCTACTCTCATATGAATTTCAACATGATCATTTCAAACATTACATTCCGTCAACTTGGTTCAGTCTGTGTTCAAATCCGAGATGTCTTTTGTTCACTTATTCACAAACTTACTGAGGACCAAGCTCTAAAAACAGAGGAATGCAACACGTGGTCTTCATTCACAAAAAGATTATAATCTTTGGCAAAACGAATCTTAAAAACAGACATACATAAGAAGTATGACTCTAATACCAACTAAGAAATACGTATCAGTGGTGAACTGACGTTTAGCCCAAAAGGGTCAAATGACTGGTGCTACGTACCATGTTTTCAACCCGAAGCTCAAACGGCATTGGATTATACACCATCAGCTGAACTTCACACACATCTCCTTGAACCCACTGGAAATCTAGAAACACACACACACAAAGCAATCCACGTGTTAGCTGGTGTTTCTGCACGCTTCCCGTGGCTTCAGATCACTCCTCTGGCTATTTCCCAATGAAGCAGTGGCATTATGACCATCTTGAGCGACACAGTTTAAAGCTACGCTACTGCTAGCTTTCTCCAAAGCCGAGCACGTTGTCACTGCCACTTGGATGGCCTGTGACTGATGCTTCTCTTGCTTGGAGCCAAACGCAGCTTCATGAACCTGGAAGTAACCAGGTGGCACAGCTCCCGGTGGAGAGCCACCTCTCGTCACACAGACCTTCTCAGGCCCAGTAGCTGGCACTCAGGGAGACGACACCATAGTCAACTCTAAGTGGCAAAGAGTGTGGTTCCTCTTTCCGTCCTGAAGTCTGTGAGAGAAGACGGTTGGCACCTCCTCCCCGACCACTCCCAGGCCAGCTGCAGTTCAACACGTACAGGAGGCAGAATTCTGAGATGTCCCCCAAGACCCGCAATCCCTGGTATATATACTGTGTAATCCTCTTTCCCAAGTGTGAACACAAGGATCGGTTATGTTCTGTAACAAAGGGGGAGGAGGTTTTCATATGTGATGAGGGCCCCCAAGCCTTCAAGGCAGTGGGCTTTGAGTTAACCCAAGGGAGATTATCCCAGGAGGACCTGGTCTTCTCCAAAGAGCCCTGGAAGGGAACCTGCTCACCCTGAGTGAGAAGACTCAACGTGTGAGCAGGTGTGTGGAGGAGGCCAGCTGGCCAGGGTCTGAGAGCAGCCGCGACGAGCTGGAAGTGGTCCAGGTGACACCCAGCAGTAGACGGGGACCTCAGCCCCACAATCACCAAGAAACCGAGGGAGGTGAAAAACAGACCCTGCCTAGTCGAGCCTTCCGACGAGAACACAGCCCCAGCTGAGACCTGGATCTCAGCCTGCAAGACCCTGAGCAGAGGCCCACACTAACACAGGCTGCACTCAGGACGCAAACAGTGAGAAAAATACATGTGTTCTTTCAGCCACAAAGTCAGTGGCCATCTGTTGTGCAGTCCCCACCCCCGCTCCACTGCCCTCTCCTCCCTTTGAGATACTCCACTGGGCAATTCAGAAGGGACTTGAGAACCAAGCGAGCTGCGCGGCAGGAGCCACTGTCCAGCCCTTGGAAGGCTGTCTCTGACTCTGCATCATGCCCTGATGAGGGAGGTACCACAATCCCACTGTTACAAGGCAGGGACCAAAGTCCAAGCAGGTTAACAAATGTGCTGGGAATCACAAAGCCAGGAAGTGGTGTGGCAGGGATTCAAGCCAGGTCTCTGAACTCAGAGAAGTCTAGAATGGACAGTGGTGGATAAAGGGCTTCTCCTAGAGCAGACAGTAAGATTTACTGACCCGCATTCTTCAGCTTCATAGGCTTTCATAAAGACACCATTTTCCGCCAAACACTTTGCACCAGGCCCTCGCAGAGAGACTAAGACAGGCTGCGCCAAGCCTGTGGCATCTGAAACTGCACGCAGTGAAGCAGCAGCCCACCAGGTGAGCTGGCTCTTAAAATGCTTGCGCAAGCAGATGCCCGTGTGCAGTCTTAACAACACGGTGCAGTGGTCAGCAGGGCCCAGATCATCCTCACTCACCAACAAGGACATGCTAGGCTGAACCATCCATCATTCACGGCCCTGACAAATGAGGCTGCCGGGCCCACTGCCCATCTGCCTGGCCCCCAAGCCTTGCTGCTGTTCCCCGCTGGCTCCAAAAACCCAGCTCTCCTCGCCCGCCTCAGGCTGAGAACTCCTGCTGCAGGGCACAGGGCTCCCAGCCCGCCTTCAGCAGCACCCCGAGCACGTCACTCCCTCAGCGGTCAGCACCCAGCCCTTTCGCACAGCCGAGGAAAAGGCCATTTGTTCTAACAGGTTGCTGCCTGATAGTGAAGGAGCTGTTTGTCTCCTCTGTCACGGTCAAACGACCATCATTTTAAAATTCATTTTCCTGGGGTGCTGAAAGGAATCGTTTATACTCGCACAGTCAGAGTCGCTAAAGGTAAACCTAGGATAAATCTTTATTACAGGAACAGTTATTAATGTCTGACAAGAGATCATCTCCTTCCCGGGTCTTGGCGTGCCAGAGGGCACGGTGGGGCCCTTCCACAGTCTGTCCCAGAAACCTCGGAAAGGGCCAGCACTGGAGGCTACTACCCAGCCCTGTCTCAGGGCCCCCACAGTGCTACACAGCCCCCGGGCAGGTCTTAGCTGTGGACTAACAGCGTCTTTCGGGGGCTTCTGTCGACAAGCTCATCTCTTTCCACCACGCTGGCTGGACCCACCTGGCAGGGGGCACTCCTGATTTCTCACTGTCTCCCCAGCACCTTGGACAGCGCACACGACGCTGCTCCGAGCCTTGAGTGACAGCGCCGGTACTGTTGTGTTAGCATCTCCCTCGACCCCTGAGGAGCCCGTGCGGTAGGCTTCTAGCGCCCCCTCCTCGCAGAGGGCGCAACTGCAGCCCGGGGAGGCCAGACAACTGACCGAGGCCATGGGACAGTGCGCGCCTGTCCATCCTCCCAGGCAGCTGCCGACCTCGGCACGAAGCCCGGCCACGCCAAGTCCTGGCACAAAACCCTTCACCTCTTTGCGCTCCCGCTCAGGACGTGCGCACCCATCACCGCGTGGGGAGTTTAGACGGAAAGACTGGTAAATTACTCGACGTTAGCACGGAAAATGGTCCCAGGAGCGGCCCCCAGCATTTCTTCCCCTCTAATGCTCTGTGTCCTCGCTGTGGTAACTCCCCCCAATTACACACAGAGATTCATTTATAGAGATGGGGATTCTGGGTTAAAGACATGTGATTCTTCAAACCTGCAGGCAGGTACTCGCTGCTGAGTCTACTGCCAGAAAGATATTAGAAGCCAAGGAATATAAATTACACTTTCCTACCCATGGGTCTCCAACAAATAACATGCATTTTGGCTGAAGTTTCTGTTACATCCCAGAAAAAATTCCTGCATCATCCACTGAATTTATCTCCAGCTCAGAGTAACTTCTGGGGAAGGCAATGGCACCCCACCCCAGTACTCTTGCCTGGAAAATCCAATGGACAGAGTAGCCTGGTGGGCTGCAGTCCATGGGGTCGCTAACAGTCGGACAGACTGAGCAACTTCACTTTCACTTTTCTCTTTCATGCATTGGAGAAGGAAATGGCAACCCACTCCAGTATTCTTGCCTGGAGAATCCCAGGGATGGGGGAGCCTGGTGGGCTGCCGTCTATGGGGTCACACAGAGTCGGCCACGACTGAAGTGACTTAGCAGCAGCAGCAGCAGCAGCAGGGTAACGTCTCACTGTCTTCAAGGAAAAAAGTCCCTGGGAATTCCCTGGCAGTCCACTGGTTAAGACTCCACAGTTCCACTGCCAGGGGTGTGGGTTCACTCCCTGGTCGGGGAACTGAGATCCCATAAGCCATGCAGTGCAGCCAAAAAAAAAAAAAGATAAAGGAAAATATCTCTGGGCTTTGAGTCATAAACCATGGACAAAGCCTGAGCTCTGCCACTTAACTTCCTTCCTGACTTAGGCCAGCAATTTACATTCACTCAGTCTTAATTTTCTCATCGATAAATTGGGAACACGACACCTGCATCACTGGATGAAGTAAAAACCCTCTGCGGCAAGTACAGAGTACTCTTTTCATAAAAGGAAGCCTCAGCAGTTTCTAAAGATTAGAGAGGAAAGAAGAGGAAATGCCAACTTCAAGGGTTGGGACCTTGCAGCCATATGACGCCTGACTCGGGGGGCCCACATTCTGTTTAGGGCCTTCTGTCTCCAAAGTTTTCCTAATTTTTGAACAAAGGGGCCCCACATTTTCCTTCTGCATGAGGCCCCACAGATCATGCTGCTGGTCCTGAGAAGGAGTCTCACGTCTCCAGTCCCCCAGATCACCTCTAAAAGCTTCCGTACACAAAATGGGTGAAAGTTTCCTAAAACGTCTTTAGGGAGAAAACTTACCATCAACCCTAATGAGACCCAATATCAATAACCTCAGATATACAGATGGCCCCACCCTTATGGCAGAAAGCAAAGAGGAACTGAAGAGCCTCTTGTTGAAAGTGAAAGAGGAGAGTGAAAAGCCTGGCTTAAAACTCAACATTCAGAAAACTATGATCATGGCATCTGGTCCATCACTTCATGGCAAATAGATGGGGAAACAGTGGAAACAGTGAGAGATTTTATTTTCTTGGGCTCCAAAATCACTGCAGATGGTGACTGTGGCCATGAAATTAAAAGACGCTTGCTCCTTGGAAAAAAAGCTATGAGCAACCTAGATAGCATATTAAAAAGCAGAGACACTACTTTGTCAACAAAGGTCCGTCTAGTGAAGGCTATGGTCATGTATGGATGTGAGAGATGGATCATCAAGAAAGCTGAGTGCCGAAGAATTGATGCTTTTGAACTGTGCTGTTAGAGAAGACTCTTGAGAGTCCCTTGGACTGCAAGGAGATCCAACCAATCCATCCTAAAGGAAATCAGTTCTGAATATTGATTGGAAGGACTGATACTGAAGCTGAAACGCATCAATACTTCGGCCACCTGATGTGAAGAACTGACTCATTAGAAAAGACCCTGATGCTGGGAAAGACTGAGGGCAGGAGAAGGGGACAACAGAGGCTAAGATGGTTGGATAGCATGACTGACTCGATGGACGTGAGTTTGAGCAGGCTCTGGGAGTTGGTGATGGACAGGGAAGCCTGGCATACTGTAGTCCATGGGGTCACAAAGAGTCAGACACGACTGAGTGACTGAACTGAACTGAACTAGACCCAAAAAGAGCAGCCAGAGATTCCTACAATGTCCAGGAGACAAACCTTGTTAACTCTGCAGTGACGGGCCCAGATCCACCTGGGGGAAGGGGCCCGGAAGGTGGCAAGAGACCCCTGAGACTCCGACGCAAACAGGACCCAAGCCCCCCACCTCCAACAGATCAAAGGAGGCATCCCCTGGCAGACGGGCACTGCTCGCTGGCATGTGCTGGAGACGCCGAGGACCAGTTCCACCACTGCTCAACCATGAGGTCCACCCACCCCCTGCTCCCAGCCTCTCTGGCATCTTCTCCAGAGCAAAGGAGCACTCAGGAGGCCAGGGCTGTCTCTCAGAATCACAGACTAGACCTAGAACGTCAAAGATTCACATTCACATCACAAGTGCCTGCTGGGTGGGGCCCTGCTCCCCTAAGAGTCAGGAGACTGCTGCAGTCGGTCATTCACCCAGAGCCCTGAGACTGGAGCAAGAGGTCCCGTTCAAAAAACAGCAAGTGGTCGTGTGGCTGGGGCCACAGAGCAGGGGCAGAAAGGCGGGAGGAGGTGAGCGGAAAGGCAGACAGAGTGCAGCAGGCGGGGTCAGCTCCGGGTGTGGGTGGTGGCTGAGTGCACTTGGACAGCTGCATCCTGGGGAGAAGAGCCTCGAGAAGCCAGGACGCCTTCTCTTATGCCAGGCATGTAAAATGAAAGGAGGGGAAAAGGAAGACAGAGCAGAAGCCAGCACTGAGTTGCACAAGCTTTGCGAGTCTTCCACTGAAACTTCTCGGACAGAGTCAGCAATGACCAACCAGTGACCCGCCTCTCAGCCCTGCAGCTCTGTCACTGCGGCTCACAGGCACCACAATCCCCAAGAGCGTGGGGTCCGAGGAGGGGGAGCGGCAAAGAATGAGGCCTGCAGCACGGCCAACTTGGGGGAGGACACGGAGGCACGGGGTGGCACAGGGGAGCTCTGGGGGCCACGGGGACAGGAAAGCAAGGGGGCCGTGTCCTGGGACGTGGCAGGGAGCTGAGCGCACAGAGAAGCCAGTGAGGGATCCTCAGAATGAGTGGCCCCACCCCGCCCACCCCCAAGACACAATGTC
>SJYX01005351.1:188647-230384 GCA_006410675.1 Oreotragus oreotragus
GCCCACCCCCAAGACACAATGTCACGGTGCCCTGCTGAGGCACCAGGCCTCTCAGGAGAGGTGACGATCGCCAGCAAGACACAGAACGAGCACTGCCAGCCTTCCAACAGGACAGTGACGGGAAGCCCCTAGGCCCATTCAGTTCTGAACAAAGATGACCTTTAATCTCCTTGGATGATTCAGAAGTCACTCCAGGCTTGGAAAATCACTCTGGTCTCCAAGTACCTCTCCTCTGTAATTGACCTAAGTCTCGAATAACAGCAGTCTTCTGGTTTCTAGAACTTTCACAAAACTTCCTTTCATGAAGTAGATACTAAAAAGGCAGACGTATAGGCAGTAGTCAGACAAAGCCAGCAAACGGAATACACCTGAGTGAGGGTATACCCCACAGGCTCCATGAACCCCGTCAAGTCTCCCGATCTCAAGTCCAGACAAGCCTCCGGGTGTCGGGCGGCCCAACACTGCCCGGAAGCCCGGCAGCCCGGCCTACCTATCTTCTTGCTGCGCTCCTCCCCGCGGCTGTGGGCGATGATCGGGGAGTAGATGAAGGGGCTCTTGGCCGACACGTTTTGACCCAGCAAGCTCTTCATCTTCTGCGGCTGGAGGCTGGCAGGAAGGTTCAGCAGTTTCACACGCCTGTTGTTTCAAAGGGAACAAAAATACTTCAACTGCCTTGTTAGCTTGGCTTCAGCATAAATATGACCAAATATCTGGTGTTATACGGACAATAAATCAAACAGCAGATAAACTGAGGGGAGGAAAAGCACTCAGCTTTGCAGGACAAGGCAGAGAAGGCAGCACAACTCGCCCCCCACCTGCCAGACAGTCCCAGGAGAGAGGATGTCTGTGAGCAGACAGAGCCTTCCCCTCGGCCTGCTCCACCGGGACGGCGGCGCCCGCCAGCCACGGGCCCGCCTTCCCTGTGCTCAGGCTCCTGGGCTATAACACGAACCACTGAGGATTCGGGGAGGCGCGGCGGGCGCCACGCCCATCGCTCTGCAGAAGCTGGTTACCTCCTTCCTGATGGGCAGGCCCGCAGCAAACAGAGGTGCAGACCCGGGCCACCTGGAGGAGCCACGGGTGAAGGGCAGCAGCCCCGTCGCCTCGGTTCACCTGCGCGTCCGGTTCTGCATTTGCGCGCTCTGCGCCTCACTAAGCCGCCTTTCCAGCTGTGGACGTCTGCTAGTGATGCCAGTCAGCCTGGACTGAAGGCCCACGGTCCACAGAGCCAGACCTCAGGCCTGCGCCCACTGCTGCCCACGTGCCATCCCAACTAAACCTCATCCCCTCCCGAGCTGCGGTGCTATCACCATCACCTCCAAGTCCTCAACGAGGAACCGACACAGGGGAGAGGAAGCATGCTGACCCCCACAGCTGGAAACGGGCCAGCCGGACACAGCACGTCCTTCAGCTCCGGCGCTATGACCACCCTTGAGAGGGACGGCGGGGCGAGACAGCGGTCAGGGCCTGGAGTGAGGCTGAAGGCACGAAGAGGGGCAGAGGGTGGGTCGGAAGATTGGGGGCCACTGAGCCCCTCCCAACCCACAGCCCCTCTGCTGGAGGAAAGGCTGGAGGGTCGGGAGGGGAAGCCGTGCGGGTCCCTCGGAGACAAAGCACCCCCAGCAGTGCCCCGCCTCCTCCTCAAGGCAGTCCTGGGGGCTGGACACGGAGCAGACGGACATGCCGGATCACTGAGTGACCTCGGGGAGGTCAGCCACGCTGGAAAGCTACCTGCCTGATCTGCATCAGACACCACGTGAAGGAGACATCAACCTGGGCCGTGCTGAGGGCTGATCTCTCTGAGATTCTAGGGGCCATGTCTCTGCCACAGCACAGGCTAATCTGTGTTGACTACATATATGTCTGTGTGTGTGTGTGTGTGTGTCTATAAACTAGAGACCGGCTCAGGGAATCCATGACATCGCGCATTTCTCAGCTCTCCTGGCCTCCACTGTGACGCCGTCCTGCACACGAGCACCCCTACTGCTCCCGGCCATCACTGACGGCTCCTGAGCCTGGCCCTGGGGAGCGCCGGGTCACACGTGTGATCCTCACCTGTTCTCACCATGACCCGAGGCAGAGGCGGTGCTCACCCGCCACAGCTCAAGAAAGGACTCTGTCCTGCACTTTCTCTGCCTCCTCGCCTTTGCAAAAGCCCCTTCGGTATGCTTTTCTCGTACAGGATCAGAATCACTCAGTTTTCTATTTGTCTGGCTGTGAGCTTTCCGAGGACGGGGTACCCAGGGCCTCATTTGTTTCAAGTCCAGCGCTGGTGCAACACGCCAATGCGGACCTCTCAGTGAATGTTGAATGAATAAGCTCCCAAAAGCTGGATTTCCAACTCAGCTTCCAAATCTTTCAAAGCTGTATCCTCAGGGCTAAGCAGTTTATCACCAACAGCGGCAAATCCCAGCCCTCTGCACAAAGGACGCGGCTGTGCTGTGCTGGGCGAGGCAGCAAGTCCTGGTTGAGATGCCACAACCATGAGCGTCTCACGCCCACTGCATCCAGCCCGGGGAAGACGCACCTGCAACAGCCGCAGACCTGAGCACAGTGAAGGACCCACCAGCTGGGCAACAGCAAGGAGGGCTTCACCCCTGCACCTCAAGCCTCTCACTGGAAATAGGAAAGATGATCAGTACCTGACGACGCTGTCCAGGAGGTCCCGTGGACGTGCCCCGCCCCCTCCCGGCTCCATGCTTCCTAGAGGAGGGATAGCCTAGGGTGGGGTCCCGACCTCGCCCTCCCCTCACTCCTCCTAAGGGAGAAGGCAGATCTGGCAGGAGAATCAGCATGTGCGCCACTCAAGCCCTTCTCCTGCAGCCTGCCTGCCGAGCGAGAGCACGGATTCTGCCTGCCTCTCGGCGCGACGGGATGGGGCCGGCCCCAGGGCTCTGCCAGAGGCTGGGGAACATCTGGGCAGCCCTGAGTCACACTGGGCACGGGCTCCACCGTCCACCTGAGACAGATGTTTCTTTCTGCTGATTCCAAACTCGGGCTGAGAAGGGGGAGTGGTCTAAAGCAGAGACCTTCAAACCGTCACTCTGAAAACTGAGTTGATATGCATGGCAACTCACTCCAGTATTCTTGCCTGGGAAATCCCACAGACAGAGGAGCCTGGCGGGCTACAGTCCATGGGGTTGCNCTCGGGCTGAGAAGGGGGAGTGGTCTAAAGCAGAGACCTTCAAACCGTCACTCTGAAAACTGAGTTGATATGCATGGCAACTCACTCCAGTATTCTTGCCTGGGAAATCCCACAGACAGAGGAGCCTGGCGGGCTACAGTCCATGGGGTTGCAAAGAACTGGACACGACTGAGCGACTAAGCAACAAAACAAAGCACCTATGACAGCACCTGACACACGGCAGTTGCACAAAAGCCCTTCTCTTCCCTCCCTACAACAGCACGCGCTCACAGGCACAGAGAGCCGAGTCCCTGCGCAAAGGACAGCACCTGCGGGCGGAGGCACGGGAACGAAGCGCCGGGCCCGGCAATGCTGCGAGCACCCTGCTGAACTCTGGACCGGCAGCATCGACTCATGTCTGTGTGCGCTCATCAATAAAACGACACCATCTCCTCGCAGCACAAATAGCTTTCTACTCGGTGCCACCGTCACCATCTAAAAACGAGGTGTCACCTGTCATCCTAGTAATCATCGACTCAAGCACAGAAACCTCAGATCACATAAAAGGCTTTTAAAAACTGCAGAGGGATTCTGAGGGCATGGTCAGACAGAAAAGAAACCCAATAAGCCAGCCATGGCATTCATTCATAACTCAAAGTCCAGCATCAAATGTCTGCCCATAAAATGTACCCAGAAAAAGTCACTTAAGGTACCTGACCTAAAGCATAACTCATTCAGCATAAATTGGTGTGAAACTAATAACATTGTATTTGGTCTATGGAGCTGCCAACAGTAAAGCAGAACTCCAGGGATGACGTTTCCAGAACAAGAATTATTTTTAGGGATTTCGTTTGGAAACGTTTGGCATTTTAAAAGCTGATACCTCAGGATACTGTGGCTAATAAGGACGCTGCAAAGCAGAGGTAGCACACTCATTAGGAAAGTGACAGAAAATATGTTGGTAAGAAAGCCATGGGACAAATCCACTTACCTTTGCTCTCGGTTTTCAATTCCTCAACCTTATTTACAGGGGAGACATACCCGAGAACCTCCTGGCTATCTCTGCACAGATGGGCAACAGTCAAAGCGGCCCAAGTTGGGTGATGGGGCCCATGGGGCTGGGGCAGAGCTCCCCGTGGGGAGGGAGGGCAACATGGTAGCCATGGCAACCGGTAGGGGAACTGACCAAATGAGCAACCAGATTGAGGTGAATGGGAGACAGGTTCCCCCAGTCTGAGAAGGACTTACAGATACTAGAAGGACCCCTAAGGTGCTGGGTGGAATTGGAGCTTTAGGTATCAGTATGATCTCAGTTTCCAGTACAGAGACACACGCAGAAATAACCACGGGCATGAACAGGCGGTGAGTAATGTGTGTCTATAAATAGATGCCGCCTAGCTCTGTCCACTGGGAGCAGCAGCAACCTGACAGAGAGGCGCACACAGCACCCAGACCTTCACTCCAGCTCCATCCAAAGGAAGCAGGGCTCTGGCAGCAAACGGCCAATGCAGGACTGGGGCAGGGACTCAGAGCTGAGTCCATGATCCAGCAGAAGTGCCAGAGAGCAGGGGCGTCAGTGGAGGCTCCCAGGAGAAGGAAGCTTTATCTTCCTTCCACAGGCAGCACCTTCTCTTCTGCCAGCCACTGCAGGACAGGGGGCCACAGCTGCCAGCCTGATGCTACCAAGAACCTGAGACTAAAGCCTGCTGCAGAGGGCAGAGCCGAGAGAGGAGAGAGGCAGGTGCTGGTGAGACCGTCTGACGCCTGGCTCCAGCCCTGCCTGAATCCCTCTCCTGGATTCTGTAGGAATAGTGTCATAAACCCCCTGTGCCTAAGACAATCTGGGTCAGATGTTCTGAGGACTGCTTATGAAGAATCCTGAAGGCTGGATCTGTTCATTTGCTCAACACATACGCCGAGCACCTAAGGGCTGCAAAACAAAGGTCTCTCCAGGAGCTTGCAGACAGAGCGCAGGTGCATCATCACACTCCGTAAATGAAAGGGAAGAGAGACACGCAAGATGTTCCTGGCCGGCTAACCCAGCGCCACTCTGTCCCCTTCCCCCTTCCCCACCTGCATTACAGAGGTTGGGAGAGGTAAACCCTATGTCCTCAACCTCTCTTACAACCAGCAGTGGCCAGGAGATGCACTCCTGGTCAAGGAGACTGGGGCAGAAGTCCACTTGTGAGCCTGTCAAGATCATTTTTGCTATGCTAGTAAACAAAAGATAGCTGCCCTGGCCCTGGCCCTTCTTCCTTTATCCTATCCTGGACGTAGATGTGTCATCTGGAGCTGCAGCAGCCGTTTGGTCATCATGAGGTAAAGACAGCATCACAGAGAAGCCACCTGTTTCCAACTTTTTAATAAATTTAAAAAAATAACCTCTTATTTGCTATCCACTACTAGGTTTTCTGCTCTTTGCCACTGAAACAATTGGTAATTATCCAGAAGGTGTAATTATTTCTATCTGGGGGGCTCAGGGAAAAGGTTTTATGGAAGAGATAATCTTTAAACTAAATCTTGGAAGATGACTGAATGCCACCAGCCAGAGCAAGGGAGGGAAAGGCCCTGTGAGCAGGAGGCGGGGCTGAGCACAGAAATGAAACCCCCCATACAATCAGCCTGCTCAGCATTTCCATGAGGGTGTACGGGGCTGGGGGTCCACGGGAACAAGGAAGGGTTTGCAGCCAGCTGGGAGACAGAGCAGCTGTGGACAGTCCTGTGTGCCCCGCAAAGCAAAGAAGTGGAGGCGCTCCCGCGCCTGTGTGCAGGGGCTCAGTCCACCGGACACGCCTAGGCGCCACGAGGCCCGGTCTGTCTCCATCACACAGAGAGGCCTTGGCTTGGCTGTGGAACCAGGCAGACACAGGCTGGAATGGCTCTGCCGGCGGGTGGAAAGGCACATGGCGATGGCCGTTCTGTGATGGCTCTGGTCTGACTCTCATCTATGAAACGCGCTTCACAGGCGGCAGCTGAGACGTCACAAGACGACAGACCAAATACACAGGCAGCCGCAAACGGGAACCCTTCTGCAGATCTACATCCCTGCTCAGGACAGAGCAGGCGCTGGGAGCGAGCCCACCTGCCACGGCCCGGCCAGCTTGTCCTACCAGATCTACATCCCTGCTCAGGACAGAGCAGGCGCTGGGGGCGAGCCCACCTCCCGCGGCCCGGCCAGCTTGTCCTACCAGATCTACATCCCTGCTCAGGACAGAGCAGGCGCTGGGGGCGAGCCCACCTCCCGCGCCCCGGCCAGCTTGTCCTACCAGATCTACATCCCTGCTCAGGACAGAGCAGGCGCTGGGGGCGAGCCCACCTCCCGCGGCCCGGCCAGCTTGTCCTACCAGATCTACATCCCTGCTCAGGACAGAGCAGGCGCTGGGGGCGAGCCCACCTCCCGCGGCCCGGCCAGCTTGTCCTACCAGATCTACATCCCTGCTCAGGACAGAGCAGGCGCTGGGGGCGAGCCCACCTCCCGCGGCCCGGCCAGCTTGTCCTACCAGATCTACATCCCTGCTCAGGACAGAGCAGGCGCTGGGGGCGAGCCCACCTCCCGCGGCCCGGCCAGCTTGTCCTACCAGATCTACATCCCTGCTCAGGACAGAGCAGGCGCTGGGGGCGAGCCCACCTCCCGCGGCCCGGCCAGCTTGTCCTACCAGATCTACATCCCTGCTCAGGACAGAGCAGGCGCTGGGGGCGAGCCCACCTCCCGCGGCCCGGCCAGCTTGTCCTACCAGATCTACATCCCTGCTCAGGACAGAGCAGGCGCTGGGGGCGAGCCCACCTCCCGCGGCCCGGCCAGCTTGTCCTACCAGATCTACATCCCTGCTCAGGACAGAGCAGGCGCTGGGGGCGAGCCCACCTCCCGCGGCCCGGCCAGCTTGTCCTACCAGATCTACATCCCTGCTCAGGACAGAGCAGGCGCTGGGGGCGAGCCCACCTCCCGCGGCCCGGCCAGCTTGTCCTACCAGATCTACATCCCTGCTCAGGACAGAGCAGGCGCTGGGGGCGAGCCCACCTCCCGCGGCCCGGCCAGCTTGTCCTACCAGATCTACATCCCTGCTCAGGACAGAGCAGGCGCTGGGGGCGAGCCCACCTCCCGCGGCCCGGCCAGCTTGTCCTACCAGATCTACATCCCTGCTCAGGACAGAGCAGGCGCTGGGGGCGAGCCCACCTCCCGCGGCCCGGCCAGCTTGTCCTACCAGATCTACATCCCTGCTCAGGACAGAGCAGGCGCTGGGGGCGAGCCCACCTCCCGCGGCCCGGCCAGCTTGTCCTACCAGATCTACATCCCTGCTCAGGACAGAGCAGGCGCTGGGGGCGAGCCCACCTCCCGCGGCCCGGCCAGCTTGTCCTACCAGATCTACATCCCTGCTCAGGACAGAGCAGGCGCTGGGGGCGAGCCCACCTCCCGCGGCCCGGCCAGCTTGTCCTACCAGATCTACATCCCTGCTCAGGACAGAGCAGGCGCTGGGGGCGAGCCCACCTCCCGCGGCCCGGCCAGCTTGTCCTACCTGACAGTGGGCAGCTTGGTGAAGGGCACTGGGGGCAGCGTGAGCCCGTCTGGGAGGGTGAGGAGTTCCATGGTCCCGGGACACTTGGAGGTATAGTTCTCCAGGCTCTGTGTCACATCCTTTTTTTCTGATGAGAAAATAAAAATAAAGGGTAACTAAACCAAAGAAAAAGGAGGGGAGGTTGATTTTTTTCTGCTCTATTTTTTTGAGCAAAAATAAAATTCTTAACCCAATACTTGACAGTCCAATAAGTCCAATCTTCTGGCAGAAATAAAGGGGCAGTGACCACAGGAGACAAAAAGAATCCAGAAGCTTCATTCAATTTGTTTCAATAATCACTGGTGGCTGCCCCACATAAGGGTCTGTGGATAAAAAGGAAATTAAGCTACCATCTCCTAGGAGATTTCATTTTCCAAGAGAATAAAACCTTATCAAATTTCAAGAAAGTCGATGGGCGGGCAGGCAGGCAGGACTAGAGAATTGGTACATTTTATTACTTAACAAATATTTTTCCAGCAATTACTAGGTACCAAGCAAAATGCCAGGGCCTGTCCCCAAGGAGTGCACAGTCCATCTGTATAACAGATACTTAAGCAAATAATTACAAATCAATATTTTTATTTATAAGTAAAGCTTTGTGAGATAAGCTTTGTGGTTTTCTCCACCTCACCCCCATGCCTCTCACTAGGAGGGAGGAGGGGAGGATGCAGGTAATAGCAAAAGTTTGCTTGTCACCCACAAGGGGCTCTAGACACAAGCTCACAGACTCTGCGACACCCCCAAGCTCGAGAGTGTTTCCTGCTGGAAAACCCACGGTAACTCGGGAAGGCAGGCATCGCTGTGCCCGTTTTGCAAATGAGAAAACTGAGCCCAAATGAAATGAAAGGCCATGTCAATAATCCCAAGTTTGGGACTTCCCTGGTGGCTCCGTGGTAAAGAGTCTCCTTGCCAGTTCAGGCGACACGGGCTTGATTTCTGGACTGGAAAGATGCCACATGCCTCAGAGCAACTGAGCCTGTGCACCGCAGCTCCTGAGCCTGTGCTCCAGAGCCTGGGCACCGCCACTCCCGAGCCCACGAGCCCGAGAGCCCTGCCCTGCAGCGAGAAAAGCCACCGCAAAGAGAACCCTGCACACAGCAACCAGAGAGTAGCCCCCACTCGCCACAACTAGAGAAAAGCTTGAGCAGCAGCAAAGACTCAGAAGAACCAAACATAAAGAAATACATAAATAAAATTATATTTTTTTTTAAAAATCCCGTGTTTGCCCCTCAGCCTGTGGCATCCTCACTCCCACACTGTTCAGAAGAGCGAAGGCATCGGGATCAGAGGTCCACGCCCGCCTGCTTCCTGGCCCGGCTGGCAGGGAGGGTGGAGGACTCGGGGGGAACAGGGGAGCACAGCGCAGGGGAGGGGATTCGGGCTGGGCAGTGAGGCCGGGTTCCAGGACTCGGTCTGGTTCCTCCCCGTCTGTGGGGTGACCACCTGAGCAGGAGCCCTGTCCTGCCATCTCCAGAATGACCAAGAGGGAAGTGAGAAAATGGATTACAAACAGAGGCTGGTGGACACAAGGCTGTGTGCGCAGGGACACCAACACCGTCACCACCGTCACGGGGCCTGCGGGCGTGGGAGGCTGGCACGGAGCACGCGGGGCCGCACGCGGAGGCCACGAGCTCCCGGACCAGAGACTACAAAACAACAGCCAGACGGGGACGGCCCAGTTCTCAGGCATGTGGGTTTTCTGAATCTAAGCGTCATTCCTTAGGGAGCAGGAAGACAGGAAAGCAACCAGAATCAGTCTGGGTATAATACAGTAATGCCAATCTGCAGCACAAACAAAATTCTTTAAACAATCAGATCATCTTCAATTTACAGGCAGTAGATCTCCCAAGACAGTGTATTGAAAAGCAAAGACATCGTTTTACCGACAAAAGTCCATGTAGTCAAAGCTATGGTTTTTCCAGTAGTCATGTACGTATGTGAGAGTTGGACCATAAAGAAGGCTGAGCACCGAAGAACTAATGCTTTTGAACAGAGGTGTGGCAGAAGACTCTTGAGAGGCCCTTGGACTGCAAAAGTAGATCCAACCAGTCAATCCTAAAGGAAATCAGTCCTGAATACGCACTGGCGGGCACTGATGCTGAAGCTGAAGCTCCAGCACTTTGGCCACTTGATGTGAAAAGCCAACTCACTGGAAAAGACCTTGATGCTGGGAAAGACTGCGGGCAGGAGAAGAAGGGGGCGACAGGATGAAACAGTTGGATGGCATCACCGACTCGATGGACTGAGTCTGAGCAAACTCCGGGAGGGAGTGAAGGACAGAGAAGCCTGGCCTACTGCAGCCCATGGGGTCGCAAAGAGCTGGACATGATGTGGCAACCGAACAACAACAAAATCCCCCAGAGGGCTCCCACTGAGAGCACTGAAGTGACCTAACTTGCATTATGTCGGGCAGAGCACTCACGGGTTAGGCACCTGATGACGGGGAGCTACGCTCTCCCAGTAAAGCATCTGCCTACAATGTGGGAGACCTGGGTTCGATTCCTGGGTTGGGAAGATCTCCTGGAGAAGGAAATGGCAACCCACTCCAGTACTCTTGCCTGGAAAATCCTATGGACAGAGGAGCCTGGTAGGCTACCGTCCATGGGGTCACAAAGAGTCGGACACGACTGAGTGACTTCACTTCACATGCTCTCCCAGTAAGCCCTGCTGAAATGAAGACAGGGGTGAACCTGTGAGTGATGCTCAATGCCTCCTGCAAAGTTACCCGAGAAGGAATGGTACCCAGCTGTCCTGCTGGCTGGCTGCAGTTAGCAGGACAGACACAGTGGGGATGTGCACAGCCGTGGGCCTCACTGCAGGGTCTCTGGCTGGGAACCTCCCTTGTCTTAGCCTCTCCTTTTGGGCACTTCTCCCGGGCAGGATTTCCCACGTGGGCTATCAGGCCGGCTGTGGAAGCCAGGTAAAGGGTGAACACATGTTCACTTATTTTCCACAGTCTCAACAGACCCCTGCTCTCCAGCCGAGCCCATGACTCCAGCCACATGCGTTTGCCTTCTCTTCCATCAGGGGAAATCCTATTGTTCTCCAGAGATGACAGACGGGCAGCCACCTGCCTCTGGAGCAGAACAGGGGCTACAGGGGCACAACCAACTCATGAGCTGCCTTCCAGCTAACTCTCCCAGAAGTGATCCGCACTGGTAAGGCAACACGGCTGCAGCAGGGAGAACAGGGCTGGCTTCCAGGAACACGGACTGTCACACAACTTCATGTGTATCTGCAACGTGGGGCCTCCTTGGGGACACAGGGTTCCTCAGAGACACATGACATCTGCTGTAGAAACCTCACAACTGACAACAGAGGATGAACACACGGTTGCTGGGCCGAAAAGGAGGCTTCGTGTCCAGGGGAAGAAAGGTAGAAACCCTCAGAGATGGACGATGACAGAGCAAGCTCTGCAGATCTGCTGCAGGCAGCCTGCACGTCCACGGTACGGTCCATGGGGCCAGCGCTGTTCTTAGCACAAAGCACTAGGAAAGACCTGCATCATTAGGACGATTCCACGTACTGAGCACATGCTTTGGGCCAGATCCTACCCTAGGCCCCTCAGAGGTGAGGCCCCGGGGTTTACAGCAGAACTCCAAAGCCTCTCCATCCAAAACAGGCATGCAACACCCTCCCACAAAGTTCCTGCCCTGGAGGGAGGGTCTGGGCATCATCATCTCCTTTTGAAAGGTGATAAAGACGAACTCAGGTACAGTCTAGGAAATTCGATTGTGGATTGGTATTAAATGCTACCAAAAATAACCATTAATACTGGGGTATAACATTAACATTGTGATTCTATTAGAAAATATCCGGGTTTTTTTAGCAATGCATACTAAAGCACGAAGGTATGAAATAGAATGATGCCTCTGGGATTTTTCTTTAAAATAATTCAACAAATAGGAAAAGTCAGAGCTGAAGAAAGTGAAAGTCGCTTAGTCGTGTCCAACTCTTTGTGACCCCACGGACCATACAGTCCATGGAATTCTCCAGGCCAGAATACTGAAGTGGGTAGCCGTTCCTTCTCCAGGGGATCTTCCTAACCCAGGGATCGAACGCAGGTCTCCCGCATTGTGAGCAGATTCTTTACCAGCTGAGCCACAAGGGAAGCCCAGAGATGAAGTAAATATATAAAAATCTTGATGCTTTAGAATCTGGGTGACTGTTACATGGAATTCATTTTATTGTTCTTTACACTACTATGTTGAAATTCTTTCATGGTAAAAACATTTAATGAGCTTGATGCAGTGAAATGATCTGCTCCAGTCATACAGACAGGAACAGATCTGAGATTCAACCCCAGCTGGCTGAGTCTTCGGTCCCCACAGATCAGGCCTGACGACAGAGACCCAGTGTTACCGAAGCAGACACAGGAAGTCAAGGCCACAGTGGCCGCTCACCTCTGTTCCACGTGCCAAGCTGGGAGGAAGCTGGGACCAATCCGAACGTCCTCCCAACCACACAACAGGGCCACGGGGACGTGACGAGTCCTTAGTGAAGGGCACGAAAAATCAGCCATCTTAGCCCACTCTGGCTGCCGTGACAAAGCACCGTCGATCCTAACTTCAACAGTAAACATTTACTTCTCACAGTTCTGGACACTAGGAGGCCCGAGATCAAGGTGCCAGATCCTGGTCTGCACACGTCCACTTCTCACTGCGGCCTCACCTGGCCTTTCCTCAGGTGCGTGGACACAAAGGGAGGAAGGGCCCCCCTTTGACCTAATCTAAACCAGTCACTCCCAAAGAATGCTCCCCCCCACCCAACACCAGCACCCTGGGAGTCAGGAGTGCAACATGTGAGTCTGGAGCGGACGCCAACATGCCGCAGCATCAGCGGGTCTTGCTCAGTTCCAACCAGAACATCCAATGATCACTTTGCCCAGACTGGAGCACCTGATACCCTTGAGAGCTTTTTCCATCTGAGAAACTGAAGAAATCATGCAAACAGAACATTTTTAATAAAAGCCTAGTTATCACCTAACCAGAGTGTTCCTTACAGGAGTAGAAAACACTATCATCAAGACTTCCGGCCACAGGCCATTTGCCATTTCAGGACTCAACACTGACATGAAAACCAGCACATCGTGACTTCACACTTTGACTGTTCTGGTCTCTCCTAAGTAATAATCTGAGATAGCTGTGTGTGCATTAGGTCAGTTATGATAGTATAAACAGGTAGAGAAGAGAAAGAAGTATTGGATTGGCCACAAAGTTCATTCTGGTTTTTCCATAATACAGAAAATCGATACGATGTTATGGAAAAACTATTTGGCCAAGCCAGTGTATCTTTTCTTCCAAATATGAACTAAGAAAACTGATGAAGGAAGGTGGGAGAGAGGGGAGAATACAGAGGAAAAGCAGAGACGTGGCCTGAAACACTCTGAATGACACTTTCAGGATCGATTCCAGGGCCTCCACGTGGCGGCAGCTCTGTCATCTTTGCTGTGCTGACTCAGAAGCAGCCACAGACACGGAGGCAGCCTGCCAGCCTCCTCAGCAGCAGCAATCACCAAGCGCTTCACCCCTCTCCCTCCGTGGCCAGGTGATCACCTGCCCCCCAGCACCCCCCCACCACACTCTGACAGCCATGCAAGGTGGTGCTAACAGGCTAACATCACAGCTTCTCTCCATTCACTCAGAAAACACCCTGAACGATGACTCTGGGCATTTCTTGCCTTCTCTTTGGGTCATAAAGAGAAACACGATAGAGAGATGCCGAAGACCACTGTAGGACCCTCGTGCCCTATGTAAAACAAAGCAGCCACTGCGGACAACAGTGTGGGGCCCCTCAAACAGCTGAGCAATGAGTTTCTATGGGATCCAGCAGCTCCACTCCAGGGATCCACCCAGAAGGACAGACTCAGGTGGACACCTGTACACCATGCTCACAGCAGCACTGTTCACAGCTGCCCAGATGCAGAAAGAACCCAAGGGTCTGTCAATGGAAGAATAAACAAAGTGTGCTACGTACATAAAATGGAATGTGACTCAGCCTTATGCAGGAGGAACACTCCGATCTGGGCTCCAGCAAAGATGCACCTTAAGGACGACACGATAAGGGAAATAAGCCAGTCCCAGAAAGAAAAGTACGCTGTGATGCTACTTACAGAGGGCACCTAGAACGGTCAGAGCCACAGACGGACAGCGGAGCAGGGGCTACCAGGAGCTGCTAGCAGGGATCGGAAATACTGTTTAGTGGGTCTGTTTATTGTTTAGGGCTACTGTTTGATAAAAAGGAAAACTTCCAGAAGTAGAGAGTGGTGATGACTGCACAACATGATGAATGCCCTCAATGCCAGTGAATCGTGCACTCAGGGACCTCCCTGGTGGTCTACCGGCTGAGACTCCATGCTCCCAAAGCAGGGGGCACAGGTTCATTCCCTGGCTGGGAACCAGACCCCACAGGCCGCAACTGAGGGTCCTGCATGCCGCGACGAAGACTCGGCGCAGCCAAATCAATAAATAAACAAAAGTAAATATTGAACAAAGACAGAATGGCAAATCTTATGTTTATCTTACCACAATTTTTAAAAATCAATGAAAAAACAGTAACAGTGTGTGCCGGGCATAGTTAAGGGTCCTGGAGATAGAGATGTTTAGACACGACCAAGGATGCCACAATCTAATTCATCTATTTACTATCTATGACTTAGAGTAAAAGGGATTTGATGTCAGAGAGGACATAGGAGCTGCAGAAGATGCGGGATTCAAGCCTGGGACCAAGAGGAAGGGCTGCGGAGTCCAGGTGGAGATCAGGGTCACTGAGCATGAGGCAAACACGGGATGAGAGAGGTCCAGGGGTCTTCTGATGCAAAGAAAGACAGCCCACCCAGACGGCCTCAGTAAGTGACATTACAGAGACCACACAGGTATCCTGAAACGTGATATCCAGCCAGTGAAGCGTCTTACAAGCAAGAAAAATGAACTTGGCTTTTCCCCCCTCCACAGACACATCCAGGAAGCACAATGGTCCAACCACAAAGGCTGCAAGAGTCACATGTCGCCACTACAAAGATGAACGATCCGCCAAACCAGCCGGTACAGAGTAAGTCCTGTCGTGTTCCGAGAAAACAAGCCTCTCCGTGACGTGAGGCTGACTGACTCAGATCAACCTGCGCTGAGCCACTAACTGCTTCCCGTCAGCGGTACTTTCTATTTGTTTTTCACTTAATTTACATGGTGACGGGTTGGAGGCCCTGAGAAGCAATCATTCGACTAAATATTTTCCCTTGTTGTTTTCAAGTTTATAAACATGTTCTACCAAAACGAAAGGCAATGATGTGAAACCATCAACTTGTTATATAACCAGCCATTTAAAATACTACCTAGAAAATGTGTAAATATCTCTAGAGATCTCAATATAACTCCCATAAGAGAAGATGATCTTAAGAATCGAGACTCAATAAATGATTAGCAAGAAACTGCATAGCCAATTATGAGGTAATGGTTAGATAAGGTATGGTGCAGAAACATCTTGCAAAATGTATGCAATCATTAAAAACGGCATTTATAAAGAACCTGCAGCATGAAAACTATCTCATGATATGTAGAAAGTCAGGGTCCAAAATAATATTTTTGAAAAAATGTAACTTCAAAGATCAATCCAAATCTTAAAAAAGTAGAAAACAATACAAAAGAAATACATAAAATATTAATGGTGTGTGTATTTGCCCATGTAGGGTTATATACAATTTTTCCTTTCTGTTTATATCTTTCAAGACTTCTAAAAGAAGCATATACTATTTGTATAGTCAAAGTTATTCTGGGACTTCCCCTGGCATCCAGTGGTTAAGGCTCTGCGCTCCTAATGCAGGGAGCATGGGTTTGATCCCTGATAGGGGAACTAATATCTCTCCTGACACACAGCGTGGCCAAACAAATTCCAAAACTACTTAAAATTGAGTTTTCAGAGAGCTTCGTGAAGCAGAGTCGGCACCCGTTCATCGACGTTCCCTAGCAGTGAAGAACACAGTGCCCTAAAACGTCAGTGGAGGAAGGCGTGTTGAGGGTCCCCCTGCCCCGACAGAGGCGGTTTCTGTAAGGACATCGACAGCCCTTGCCAGCGCCGCTGCTGCCCTTGGAAACGTTCAGAAACCACAGCAGTGCAGCAAGCAGCACTGAAGGAGGACTCCCCGTCCACCGGGCACTGTGCCAGCAGCCCGCACGTGCTACCTCATCAAATCATCCCAGCACCTCATGGAAGAGATGCCACTGTTCTTCCAGCTTCACGGATGAGCAAACTGAAGCTTCAAAAGGTCTTCATCTGGGTCAGAGTGGCTTCTGCTTCCCCAGCAGGCTCTCACTTGTCATCAGCTGCCATCGGATGCTCAGCCATCTCCCTTTCTTCTAAAACTACTTCATATTTCATTCAACGTTCCTTTAACAAAGACCAACTCTGCCCTATGGACAGAAAAGCCCTCCCTTAGAGTGCTCAGCTGGATCCTCTCACCGTCAAGGACCACGAGATCTCCTAAATCCTCAGCCTCCTCCAATGCCTGGTGGGGTCTCAGTGAATACATACAAAGAAATAATTTGGGAAAGGTAACGTTAAATTAATTCAGTTCCGCATTTATCGACTATCTTCTTGGTAAAAAAAAATTGTCCAAAATGATGAAAGGTGAGTAAGCAAGACATGGTGTGATCCCCAAGGAGCCAGTAATCTAGTGAGGGAATCAAGTAATGAAATTAATCTCAGGACATAATGAAACTTGAGAATCAGGTAAAGTAATGAAGAGATGAAGAGGAAGGAATTATTACTCTCTTAATAACACTGGAAACAGGAAAAGTACAAGGACCGAGCAAGCTCCCATAAAAGAACATGGGGGAAAAATGACTTTAAAGGTCCAAAATATATGAAATACAGATAACACAGAGAAAGTATGAAATCAGGCTGAAAAGATGGCTTGAGTCAAACCCTGAGCATCCTTGAGATGGAGCTGGCCTTTACTAGGCAGAGGATGGGCAGTCACTGCAGGTCCTTAAGGAAGAGAAGGATGTGATTTAGTTTGCATTTCAAGGAGATAATTCTGGCTTCAGTGAGAAAAGTGGATCAAGTGCAGAGTAAGAACAGGACACGATGTTAGGAGCCGATCCAAGAAACAGGTGTTGAGAGTCTAGCTTTTATATAGAGACTGGAGAAACAATAAGGTCCTACTACAAAGCACAGAAAACTATAATCAATACCCTATGATAAATCATGATGGAAAAGAATATTTTTTTAAATGTATGTCTATGTATAACTGAGTCACTTTGCTATACAGCAGAAATTAGCACAACATTGTAAATCAATGATATTTCAATTTTTTAAAAACTGACTTAAAGTACAGGCCAAACAGTAAGAGGTGTAAAACAAATAAACAAATAAACATTAGAAATCTTTAAAAAATAAAAGTCTGAACCAGGGAAATGATGGTGGAAGGGGGAAAAGGAATCCCATGGGGGGAAACGTCAAGCATTTAAAACAGCTAAGGAACGCATCCAGGCAACACACAGGATAGAGGAGAGATGGAACGACATGAGGAGGACTCCAACAAGCTTCCAGCCTCCGAGAGTAAGGGAGAGGACTGATGCAATGGAGGCTCCCACGCCATTCGAAGGACACACCAGTCTTCACTTGGAAACTGAAGCTCAGAGGTCAGGAGCAGATGTGCAACTTGTGAAATCAGGAGCAAAACGTTAGTTTGAAAACAAGTAGGCTGAGCGCTTAACTTCTAAAGCCTCACCACAAATCTTCACAGAACCTTTCAAACGTACGCATTCATTGATCCACTTTGTCATTTCTAGTTTTTAAAAACCCTGTTTTTCGTAACTCAGATAATCACTTTTGGGGGAACATTAACTTCACAGTGTTTTTAAGTCGAAAGTTTCTTTTCCAGCTGCTGCAGTTTCTTCCCAGAGGAAGTGTGTGAAACAAACGCACTTCTGCTTCCCAGCACTGAAACTAAAAAAGGAGAAAACCTTTTGGGTTTTATGACATACGACCACGGGTACAAATAATGAAAGACTTCGTTCTGCAGACACTCCTAACGTGTCCGATCTACCACAGTGCAGGAGGCCCCTAGTCCCGGCTGCTGCAGGCCACCCCACTGTCTGCTCTGCAGCAGAGAGCTGACGCAGAGCTGATGGCAGAGACGTGAAGGGGAAAACAAGGGAAACGAGGGAATGGGAACGCTCCACCAGGAGTGTCTGCAAAACGCCTAACTCCTCTGCTTTCCTGCCCTCCCTCAGCCCCAGGACACAGGGAAGTGGGCCTGAGGGTCCATCCCGTCAGGATGAAGCCCCAGGGAGAGGCTTTTCCCAGGCCAAGGCCCAACCCACACTGACACTGGCAATGGAAATCTTCTCATGCATTTTCTTAGGGCAGAGCAGCAGAGCAATGGGCTGGCGATAAAATGAAGGGGAAACTGAATAAGTTGAGTCTGACATTTCCTATCTCATCCCATCCTTGTCTTTCAAGCAAATGACAACTGCTTCTGAGCTCAGAGACGGCCTTGGTGCAGAGACAAACCAGAAGGGTGGTCTCTGACACCCCCCATGCAGGCTCTGGTGGGTCACCTTCAACAAGATCATCAGTCACCCGGCGCACTCAGGCAACAGGTGACAGCTGAGGCCAGCGAACAAGAGCATGGACTTCAGAGCCCACAGCCAGGGTCCAAACCCCAGTTTCTCCAAATACCACACAGCAAGCAGCCCTCAGGCATATCAGCCCACTTCCTCCTATCCAGGTACGAACCAGGCCCAATCCTGTGAGCTTCCAAGATCAGGGCAGATGGGGCGCCTTCAGGGAGGCATGGCCGTGGATGAGCTCACCTCCTATGTGTCCATTTCCTCACTGTAAAATAAGCCCAAGCCCAGCAGCTACCCCTGTGGGGAAACTGTGAGGATTAGGGCAATTCCGACCCCTAAGGGCACAGAATACAGAAGGTGCACACACAATGCTGCATACTCTCAGGACCAAGAAATCTGTTAGCGCAACTCCTGGTCATCGCGTCTGCACCCAGAAGGTGCTGAAACTGAGCAAAGATAGAAGAGGCAGACACTCTAAAACAAACAAACAAACACTGGCTGAGAGAGTGAGAAAATGAGTCAATTGAGCTTTGGGAGTGCGGGACTGCAACATACGAGCACAGGATCACAAGAAGGTGAGGGCGCCTCCACCTGGAAAGCAGAACTGAGAGCTCAGACTGAGGACTAGGCCACCGGAGATGCGGGAGCAATCGGAGAGGGAGTGGCCAGAGCCTCACACACCCTCCTGGGGACCTCCTCTGCCCCGCCTCCTGCTGGCCCGGAGGGCGCATGTTTCCTCAGCGGTCCCAGGAGGAGCGGCGAGCACCAGACACGCGGCCAGCTGCCAAACGCAGGGCGCTGCTGCTGACACTGTAACCCGTCTCACTAGTTGCTGAGTCACTAAGTCGTGCCCGACTCGTCGCGACTCCATGCACTGCAGCACGCCAGGCTTCCCTGTCCTTCACCATCTCCTGAAGTTTGCTCAGACTCATGTCCATCGAGTCGGTGATGCCATCCAACCATCTCATACTCTGTCATCCCCCGTCCTCTCGCCCTCAATCTTTCCCACCATCAGGGTCTTTTCCAATCGGTCAGCTTTTCGCATCAGATGGCCAAAATCCACAACATTTGAACAAAGGGAGACGGAGCTAAGCATTAAGGAAGGAGCTGATACGACTGCCTCCCAGTAGAGCAGACACTGCTGGGTATGGAGGGTCTCAGTCCATCCCTGAACTGTTCCTGCCCTGGAGGTGAATGAAGTCAGCCTGAGAGCAGGTGCGGAGCTGCTCCTGCCGCCCCCTCTGCTGCCACGCCCACCCATCCAGGCTCCTCTCCACGACCGAGAAAGCCCAGCCAGAGCCGAGCATCCCTCCCCGGTACGGTCTGTGGGATCTTAGTTCCCCAGCCAGGGATGGAACCTGGACCATGGCAGCGAAAACATCGAGTCTTACCCACTGGATCGCCAGGGAATTCCCTCTCGGCAGTCGTCTTACTTCCTCTGAATCCATCTACAGCACGACAAAGACCATCCTCCTCCCCTCACCCACAGATCTGTCCTTTCTCCCCCTGGGGAGAGGGGTTATTCAGACCAACAGCAGAGCCTTGAGATTCAGGATCAATAGGCCCCTTGACCTCTGTACCTTCCCGAGTGCCACTAATGATATCCCCCTACACGCATGAAGCATGACCGACACGTAAGAGAGCTGTGGACACCAGGACACTGGAGAGGAACACAGACTCACCGGTGTGCAGAGGCCACAGCCGGCCAGGCTCAGTCATCAGCTAGGAGCACACATGGGCACCATCCAACACCCCAGCCTTGGCACAGCATCAAACCCCCTATGTAACACGGCCAAAGATAAAGGTTCCCCCATCCGTCTCCATCTAACTACGAAAATCCTGCAGAGAAATTCTCTCTTTATACCTTTAACAGGTTACTCCGCTGCTAAAACTCCTGATAAGATCCACCCAAAGCTCTTTAAGCTGGAAAGGACGGTACAGCCTTATGGGGAGAAACATCGACTTCTCAAGTAGGTGAAGTAAGGGACAAGGCTAATGTTTATCGAGCTTCTACTACTGCAGGCAGGATGCCAAGTGGCTGCTACATATTATTCTGATAATCCTCCAGCTAATCAGACATTATCTTCTTAATCTTACAATTGGAAGTAATGTAATGTAATTACTTACATTACTTAGTAATGTAAGTAAATTGTCAAAGGTTACATTCAATCAGTAGAAGACACAGGAGGCAAACCCAGGTCTGCCTCAACCCAAGGACCCTGACCCAGACGTCTCTCTGCACTGTGGCCCTGCAGACACAAGGCTGTAATATCCCCATTCTACACACAGAGTGGTCCAGGCCAGGCACAACAGCATCTCATCCAAGGCCGCTCAACTACCCCATGGACAACACACGTACAGTCCTCATGACAGAAAACTGGACGTTTCCCCAGTTTAAGACCTGCATATGTTGAAACACTTCAGAAGTCAAAAACAAATCAACACAAGTGATAACAATTATGAGGTACTGAGCATATATTACATTTCGGGCTTTTATAAACATGTCTCCACTGCCTAAACCAGCAGAGCAAGGCAGACGTGATCCTCACTTTCCTAATGAGGACACAACGCAGAGAAAACAAGCAATTCCCTTTACCCAGCAGGTACTGAGCCCCTGTGAGCCAGACTTTGTGCTAGGCTGGGGCCTGGTAGGGTGAAAAGTCTCCATTCCAGCTGTCCCGCCTTTACGCGTGGATCGCTACGGATAAACATCAGCTTTGGGAAGATCACTTTACGATCCGCATGGAAGACAGAAGAGAGAGAGCGACTTGAGAGGCAAAGAGGTGCCATAGAAATGTGTCGCCACATCCCAGACCAGGACGGCAGCCTGCCCCGGAGAGGGCAGGCTGGCGCTCCATGCAGCAGGTGGGGCAGTAGGCCTGCACTCCACTGCTGGAGAGCACGCACTGTCTAGACCACCACACCCCACGGGACTAAAATGCTTCAAGAAGGTACAGGAGGCCCTTCTCACCACCACCCCAGGACGTTCCATTTTGGTTTGCCTAAAACTTGGCAAATTAGCATTTTTCCCATAACTAGTAAAAATGCACTAATATATTTGGGCTTTTGACATACTGATAGTTTTTCTTCACCTCATTATTTTACACGTGTGGTTTTTTCCTACTGAGAATGCATTTTATTAGCAGGTACTTATTATGCTGCCCACCACGGCATTTATCTCTTCAACACACAACTAAAACGAAGCCAGAAGCTTCTCTTCATTTCTTCTGGGTTTTTGTTCAACTCCTTCTGCCTATTTCTGAACAAACAAAAGGGACTGTATAAACTGCAATGGAAACAAATTACAGCCCTTTATTGAAGAGCTCCCACCAGGCCTCGGTGACATAACAATTCATGCACTCAGCCTCGCGTCTCCTCCACCCAGGTGAAAGATGGAGCATATTAACCCAAAACCCCCGAAGAAACCATATATACCATCTGGGGGAAAACGCAAGAGAATGAACATGTCAGGAATGGAAAGCAGGAAGCTGAGGAGTACCTGTCGCCGGAACAATACAAAAATTACGGCCTTTGTCTTTGGGTGGGGGTTTGGCTATTTGGTTCAAATAAGGCTTAGCCCTTGTGGGAAATATATTTTGAAAGAAAATAACGCTTGGAGAAGGAAATGGCAGTCCACTCCAGTATTCTTGCCTGGGAAATCCCACGGACAGACGGCCGTGGCAAGCGAGCTATACTGTCCACGGGGTCGCAAAGAGTCAGACACGACTGAGCGGCTAAAACAACTTGTGGGAGATGCATCTCGAAAGAAGATGACGCTCAGCCAACAATTAACGCAGAATTTATGGGGCCGATTTCAGGGCCCCGCCGTGGGCCCGGGAGCCTGCCTTTTACATGGAGGCTGGTGTGCTCTGTGGGCTGAGAAATGGGCTTTGACAAGTAGATGCTGCTGGTGGGAACATCTCACTGAGGCCATTTCCGGCCTGTGCCTCTGTCTGAGACGCAGCCTCTCTCCCTCCTGCTCCGAGGTCGGCGCTCGTCCGCAGAGAGCTCCTGGAGCCCGGGGCCTGAGAGCTCCCCAGCAGGAGGCACGGACAGAGAAGAGAAGGACGGTACTGCCTGGCCTCCGTGGAAAGGACAAAGCCACCAGGATGCAGACAGTGGCAGAGGACAGCTGCAGGACAGGGCAAGCCCAGAGCGGGAGAAGTGATCCCAGGGCATCACTGACCATAACCAGAGGGGCGTGCCCTGGGTGAGGAGCTGGGGCTTGAAGGAGGGCGGCCTGGAGCAGCATCTGGGAAGAACTTCTCCCCCATCTCTAGGCCCCCAGGTACTTGGGGCTCAGGAGAAAAACATGGCAGCCTCGTGGGGGGGCACAGAGGAAGCAGGGCCTGCAGGAAAGAGCTGGTAACCCGCCAACCCCACAGTGTGCCTCTGGGGGGGGACCCCTGGTATTCTGAGCAGCATGGTGCTGAACTGTGCTATACTGACCCGACTGACGCCAAGAGCGGACTCACTGGAAAAGGCCCCGAGGCTGGGGAAGATGCTGGGCAAGAGGGGGCGACGGAGGGTGAGATGGTTGGATGGCATCACCGACTCAATAGACATGAGTCTGAGCAAGCTCTGGGAGATGGTGAAGGACAGGGAAGCCGGGCATGCTACAGTCCACAGGATCACAAAGAGTCAGACATGATGGAGCAACTGAACAACAGCTGCATTTAGCTGCCTTGCTCCTTCCTACAAAACGCAAATGACACCTCCCAGTGGAAAAGAGGAAACCCCCCTCTTCCCAGGGACTTCCCTGGTGGCTCAGATGGTAAAGTGTCTGCCTACAAGGCGGGAGACCCAGGTTCAATCCCTGGGTTGGAAAGATCTCCTGGAGAAGGAAATGGCAACTCACTCCAGTATTCTTGCCTAGAAAATCCCATGGACGGTGGAACCTGGTAAGCTACAGTCCATGGGGTCACAAAGAGTCAGACACAACTGAGCAACTTCACTTTCACTTTCCCTCTTCCCAGGCAGCTCAGCCCCTCGCCCGTAACTCAGCCCTGCTGCCCTGTGGGACCCAACTCTCCAGGAGACGATTTATCAGAAAGGGAACTGGAGGGTCAGCCATAGAAACGGCCCACCTTGAGGAAAAGTCAGGGCGTGACCAGGAAGAGACAGATGGTGGGGAGGGGGAGGTCCCAGCACAGACCCACCTGGAACCCGAGGCAGGAAGGCTGGCCACGTAAAAGAAGGTAAGAGAGCGATGTCCTGAGACAGGGGAGAAAACTGAAAACGAAAACCTTGACATGTTCAAGAAACCAAAGGACAGCCAATGAGGGTCACACGCTGTGAGCTTTACACTCACTGTTAAACTCACACACGCTGGGCTGAGCTGATCCTCTGTAATGTCAGATGTTCTCAAAGTTCCAGCCAACAGTTTCAAACTTGATATTATGCTGTGGAGATTCATCATAAAGCGCTCACAACAGACAGTCCTACTGCTTTCAGCTTTAGTTCAGAAACAGGTGAAGCACTTTCGGGAGGTGTCTTAACTCTTTCAAACTTGCTGTCCACCACCCTGGTGTGTTACGGCACAGGACAATGTGTCACAGTTGGCATCCTCTGGACTGCGGCCAAGAGTTGGCTTCCAGGTGTGGCTTTGCCCTGAGTACCTGGGAGACCTTAGGCAAAGGGCTTAATTAGCATCTCAAAGCGTTACAGACCTCCGCACAGTGGCCTGGACACTACCTGCCTCTCAAGAAATGAGAATCAAATGAGGCAAGCGACAGGGAAGCAACCAGCCTTGCATAAAAGAGATACAATTAGTAAACGGGAATAAAAGAGATACAGTTAGTAAACGGGCACACAGAACGAACATCCAACCTCGCAAGTTGCCCAGAAAATAGAAATTAAAACAGTAAGGCAACACTGTCTACATATTCAATTAGCAACAGTGCCACGGGCGGTATAATGAGAGCAGACCTCTTAGAAGGCAAATCTGACATGTCTCAACAGCAATGCAAACGCTCAGAACAGCGGACCCAATAATTCCTCTCCTGACAAAATCTCTCTCCTGCTCAAAGAGCTGAAGAGGCTCACCACAGCATTCCCTATGACAGCAAAAACCCACCCCAACAAAAAAAAAAAAAAGAATGCAAATGAAAGTATTCACTTTTAACACATTCAACAGGATATGAGTACTGAAGTACATCACTCACTAGCCACAGGGGCTAGAACTAACCACTAACAGGGCTTCTTTTCGAGGTGATGAGATGTTTTAAAATTGACCATGATGACGGGTGCACGTCTGTGAATACACAGAAAAGCTGAAGTGCACATTTTAAATGGATGAATTGTGTGGTCTTCAAATTAAGTCTCAATACAGTTATTTTTTTAAAAAGGAAAAGCATTAATTATTGCTTTTCCCTTTTAAAAAATTACGCATTTAAAAAAGTGCATCATTAATGCATTCAGCCATATATGGATGCCAGCACAAGCCACTAGAGTCGAGACAAACAGCAAGTCAGACATATACCCCCCCTTCAGAGAGCTTGCTCAGCTGTGTCCTACTCTTGCACCCCCATGGCCTGTAGCCCACCAGGCTCCTCTGTCCATGGAATGCTCCAGGCAAGAACACTGGAATGGGTTGCCGTGCCCTTCTCCGGGGGATCTTCCCCACCCAGCGATCGAGCCCAGGTCTCCCGCATTACCAGGGGATTCTTTACTGTCTGAGCCATCGGTAAATCGCACAGCCTGGGTGGGGAGCTCGCCAAGTCAGTAAGTGATTGAAATACAGTGGGCGCAAGTGCTTGGCGGCTAAGCACACACCACTCCAGTGGGGTCACTCTGAAGGAACGCAAGCTAGTCTTACGGGATCAAGAAGTGGTGGCCACGCTGCGCTGTGGGGGGTGAGCACGTGTCAGCCAAAGGGAAGCAGGAAGCAGGAAGCAGGGAGGCACGAGGGAAAGCAGGACGACGGGAAGCCCAGGTGGACACACCACGCCTCCTTCATCCGCTAGTCAGTGGGCATCAGCGACGGTTCCCACTCTGGCTCCGAGGGATGATGCCACTGTGCCCACGTGCCTTTGTGTAGACGTGTGTTTCCAAACCTCGGGGGCATGTGCCTGAGAGCAGAACTGCAGGGGCACGAGGCACGACTGCTCATCACCCACTTTCCTCCCCAGAACCCCAGGCCACAGAATCACCCAAACCACTGTGTCCTACATTCCCCAAAAAAGCCCAACCTCCTAACTCCACCAGAACTGGAGAAAGTCCTCCGACCTGAAGCTACTCCTTCTGCTCAGTCTGGTCTGGCAAACACCAATTTGCTCCTCAAGGTCAAGGTCATCTTTTTCAGGGACCACTACCCAAACCACCCTTCCACCTCTGAAAAGAACTGCCAGTCCTCTGAGATGCTCCTACATCCTTACTTACAGCGACTCCTCTGGGCCACAACCACAGCATCCTCCCACGTCCCATGCTGCTCATGTCAACCCCTGGTCCCAGCACCACCCAGAGTACATGCCTCTGGATGACCCGTACTGTGGATCCACCGGGAAAGACGATCCTTAAAGGAGTTTTACTAGCTGAACTTGGGTGGATTTTTGGAGCGTGTTTTTTGTTTAAAAAGAGGAACACAAGCCAGGATTTCAGGCAAACAATGAGCAAGAAATTCCCCTTCATCTTAAAAGTTTATTACAAATGCACTGAACACGCTAACGTACAGAAGCAGAGAGCAAGATCGAGAAAAGTGGCTGAACATCAAGAATTAGGGATCTGACCACCCTCTGAGCACTGCCCTATTTCACAGTATCAGGTAAGATTAAAATTTCAAAGCTGACATGGATGGATTTTAGCATATTTAAGGTTAAATGTAAATTCTAACAAAGTCAGAGGTTTTGTCCTTTGGACTGTGAAGAGATTCATAGGAGGTTTATCATGTTATAAATGGAGTTCTGTTTATTACTCAAAGTGGTTCTCCCTAAGGAAAAAATAAAAAACCCTGTAAATCGGAACATATAAACCTTTCGAAACAGATAAGACAGTAAGACATTCCTCTTTTAACATTTATCATAGTATTTTCTTTCTCACTGTAGTTTATTATAAGATACTGAATATAGTACCCTGTGCTATTTATATGGTAGGACCTGGCTGTTTATCTAGTTCATCGACTTTATCCCCATCTCCTTTCCCTTTTGGTGACCACAGGCTGTTTCCTGTGTCTGTGAGTCTGTTTTATAAACAAGTTCATTAATATCCATTACATCTTTAACGCAGACATTTAAAATCACATTATCTGAAAATATATTAATTAGAAATACTGCTTGTATCCACCCTCACTTTACCTGAAACAATTTTCAAACTCTACATCAATGTCTCTGGTACTATCAGGGACACTTTGTAATAAAACTTGTCATAAGAAAGAACCATTGGCCCCAGAACTCCTCCTATGAGTTCAGGAGCACCAGCACAGACCGGAGGGGGACCCGCGAGGGGCGGGGTAGGGGGAGAACCCCAGATTGTGCCGTCTCTACCTGTAAACACCCAGACAGGTCCACACGCAAGGAGGAGGCCAGTCCTCCGGCCCGTATTCCATCTCAACGCAGTGATCTTTAGAAATGCTAATTATCAACTCAGTGGATGGTGCCATGAGCACTCTAGAAGGTCACCCAAGCAATTAAAATATCTACCATTAAAACAGTAACAAACTACCCCACAGTTTCTAACATCTGAGTTGTACAAATGAGGAAATGAAGGTTCAGAAAGAGTTTAATTGCTGCTCTGAGGTCATGGTAATAGAGTTCAGGTGAGTGGGGAGAACCCGTGGCATTCTGACTTCAGGCCTCATCTAACACCACTACCCACGGGCCTCAGGAGGTGGCAGTCTGTTCACCAGGGTCAAATGTCCCGAGCTTCTCTCCCCTGGACCAGCATCTTCAGATCACTGACTAACATGACCTCGAATGGTCAGCAACCTCCTCCTCTCCTGGGGGTCCGCGACAAAGGCCGCGCACAAGGGGAGACTGACTGCAGGAGGACGGTCCCCCCAGGACAGGCCAGAACATGAGGAGGAGGCCCAGGGGAAGCGCAGACGAAGGGGAGTCTATGGACAGGAGTGGAGCGGTGGTGGGGAGATGAGGGGAATGGGGAGGCAAGAACAGAGGCCCGCCCGGGTGGAGATGTGCACCCGGTGTGCCTGCAGGGAAACGTCCAGGTGGACGAAATGGTTTGGGGGCGGGGAGCAGCTCAGGGAAGGCTCACGGTCCACCAGCGTGGGAGACTGCCACCCCCGTGGGCGCTGTGGGGGCGGGGTACCGAGCGAACTAGGATGAGCGGGAGAGGGGCCGGGCCCTGGGGCTGCTCAGAACCTGAGGCTGAGAGCAGGGGCCGCTCAGCCTGCAGGCTGCACCGGGCAACTTGTCTTCAGAGCTGCCGGCCCGGAAGGCTCCAAAAGCTGCAGGGGCCCAGCGGCAGGGGAGTGGCACCCTTAAGAAGCAAAAACCCACTCCTGAAAACAACAGAGAGGCCCACCCAGCCCGGGTCAGCCTCCAGGACCCCAGGGCCCTGCCTCGGCCTCTCCTCCTCCTCCCACTTCAGAGAGGCCACGTGCAGGCGCTCCATACCGTCGAGCCCACCGCAGCACAGAGACACACGCCACCCACGGGCAATGCTCAACCAGCAGAGACCACAGACGCCCCAAGGGGCAGTGCCCACAGGGACCCCTCGGGCCGCCTGAAGTCCTAAACAAAAAACGATAGCTACCCCACCCGGAGAAGCGTACAAACAGCACCGAGCATGCTGAGTGCTCTCAGGACCTGGAAGACACAGCTCTACGAACTGAGGGAAGGATACCCACACCCCAAGTGGACATGGAGCATCCCCACTCTCTGTAAGGAGGCGAGGACGCCGGGATGCTGGCGGAGATGAGCAGTGACTGAGCCGCCTGAGGCCCGCTGGGGGCCCTGGGACAGAGGGCGGTGCAGTCGCAGACAATGATGACTCCCTGGGGACTGACTCCAGGCAGGACCGACTCCCTGGGGACAGCGACACGGGGGGACCTGGGCTGGAGACAGATGACTGCATGCGAAACCCAAAACACACGTGACACCCAGGAAGTGTGTGAGATGAGAAGATGCTGGAGGAAAGGACTAAGAAGGAAGCTGCCCTGACCTGTGGGCAAAGATACCCACAACCCCCTACAAAGACCATCCTCCTCCCCTCACCCACAGATCTGTCCTTTCTCCCCCTGGGGAGAGGGGTTATTCAGACCGACAGCAGAGCCTTGAGATTCAGGATCAATAGGCCCCTTGACCTCTGTACCTTCCCGAGTGCCACTAATGATATCCCCCTACACGCATGAAGCATGACCGACACGTAAGAGAGCTGTGGACACCAGGACACTGGAGAGGAACACAGACTCACCGGTGTGCAGAGGCCACAGCCGGCCAGGCTCAGTCATCAGCTAGGAGCACACATGGGCACCATCCAACACCCCAGCCTTGGCACAGCATCAAACCCCCTATGTAACACGGCCAAAGATAAAGGTTCCCCCATCCGTCTCCATCTAACTACGAAAATCCTGCAGAGAAATTCTCTCTTTATACCTTTAACAGGTTACTCCGCTGCTAAAACTCCTGATAAGATCCACCCAAAGCTCTTTAAGCTGGAAAGGACGGTACAGCCTTATGGGGAGAAACATCGACTTCTCAAGTAGGTGAAGTAAGGGACAAGGCTAATGTTTATCGAGCTTCTACTACTGCAGGCAGGATGCCAAGTGGCTGCTACATATTATTCTGATAATCCTCCAGCTAATCAGACATTATCTTCTTAATCTTACAATTGGAAGTAATGTAATGTAATTACTTACATTACTTAGTAATGTAAGTAAATTGTCAAAGGTTACATTCAATCAGTAGAAGACACAGGAGGCAAACCCAGGTCTGCCTCAACCCAAGGACCCTGACCCAGACGTCTCTCTGCACTGTGGCCCTGCAGACACAAGGCTGTAATATCCCCATTCTACACACAGAGTGGTCCAGGCCAGGCACAACAGCATCTCATCCAAGGCCGCTCAACTACCCCATGGACAACACACGTACAGTCCTCATGACAGAAAACTGGACGTTTCCCCAGTTTAAGACCTGCATATGTTGAAACACTTCAGAAGTCAAAAACAAATCAACACAAGTGATAACAATTATGAGGTACTGAGCATATATTACATTTCGGGCTTTTATAAACATGTCTCCACTGCCTAAACCAGCAGAGCAAGGCAGACGTGATCCTCACTTTCCTAATGAGGACACAACGCAGAGAAAACAAGCAATTCCCTTTACCCAGCAGGTACTGAGCCCCTGTGAGCCAGACTTTGTGCTAGGCTGGGCCCTGGTAGGGTAAAAAGTCTCCATTCCAGCTGTCCCGCCTTTACGCGTGGATCGCTACGGATAAACATCAGCTTTGGGAAGATCACTTTACGATCCGCATGGAAGACAGAAGAGAGAGAGCGACTTGAGAGGCAAAGAGGTGCCATAGAAATGTGTCGCCACATCCCAGACCAGGACGGCAGCCTGCCCCGGAGAGGGCAGGCTGGCGCTCCATGCAGCAGGTGGGGCAGTAGGCCTGCACTCCACTGCTGGAGAGCACGCACTGTCTAGACCACCACACCCCACGGGACTAAAATGCTTCAAGAAGGTACAGGAGGCCCTTCTCACCACCACCCCAGGACGTTCCATTTTGGTTTGCCTAAAACTTGGCAAATTAGCATTTTTCCCATAACTAGTAAAAATGCACTAATATATTTGGGCTTTTGACATACTGATAGTTTTTCTTCACCTCATTATTTTACACGTGTGGTTTTTTCCTACTGAGAATGCATTTTATTAGCAGGTACTTATTATGCTGCCCACCACGGCATTTATCTCTTCAACACACAACTAAAACGAAGCCAGAAGCTTCTCTTCATTTCTTCTGGGTTTTTGTTCAACTCCTTCTGCCTATTTCTGAACAAACAAAAGGGACTGTATAAACTGCAATGGAAACAAATTACAGCCCTTTATTGAAGAGCTCCCACCAGGCCTCGGTGACATAACAATTCACGCACTCAGCCTCCCGTCTCCTCCACCCAGGTGAAAGATGGAGCATATTAACCCAAAACCCCCGAAGAAACCATATATACCATCTGGGGGAAAACGCAAGAGAATGAACATGTCAGGAATGGAAAGCAGGAAGCTGAGGAGTACCTGTCGCCGGAACAATACAAAAATTACGGCCTTTGTCTTTGGGTGGGGGTTTGGCTATTTGGTTCAAATAAGGCTTAGCCCTTGTGGGAAATATATTTTGAAAGAAAATAACGCTTGGAGAAGGAAATGGCAGTCCACTCCAGTATTCTTGCCTGGGAAATCCCACGGACAGACGGCCGTGGCAAGCGAGCTATACTGTCCACGGGGTCGCAAAGAGTCAGACACGACTGAGCGGCTAAAACAACTTGTGGGAGATGCATCTCGAAAGAAGATGACGCTCAGCCAACAGTTAACGCAGAATTTATGGGGCCGATTTCAGGGCCCCACCATGGGCCCGGGAGCCTGCCTTTTACATGGAGGCTGGTGTGCTCTGTGGGCTGAGAAATGGGCTTTGACAAGTAGACGCTGCTGGTGGGAGCATCTCACTGAGGCCATTTCCGGCCTGTGCCTCTGTCTGAGACGCAGCCTCTCTCCCTCCTGCTCCGAGGTCGGCGCTCGTCCGCAGAGAGCTCCTGGAGCCCGGGGCCTGAGAGCTCCCCAGCAGGAGGCACGGACAGAGAAGAGAAGGACAGTGCTGCCTGGCCTCCGTGGGAAGGACAAAGCCACCAGGATGCAGACAGTGGCAGAGGACAGCTGCAGGACAGGGCGAGCCCAGAGCGGGAGAAATGACCCCAGGGCGTCACTGACCATAACCAGAGGGGTGCGCCCTGGGTGAGGAGCTGGGGCTTGAAGGAGGGCGGCCTGGAGCAGAATCTGGGAAGAACTTCTCCCCCATCTCTAGGCCCCCAGGTACTTGGGGCTCAGGAGAAAAACATGACAGCCTCGTGGGGGGCACAGAGGAAGCAGGGCCTGCAGGAAAGAGCTGGTAACCCCCCAACCTCACAGTGTGCCTCTAGGAGATGTGTATAAGAGACAGCAACTACCCCATGGACAACACACGTACAGTCCTCATGACAGAAAACTGGACGTTTCCCCAGTTTAAGACCTGCATATGTTGAAACACTTCAGAAGTCAAAAACAAATCAACACAAGTGATAACAATTATGAGGTACTGAGCATATATTACATTTCGGGCTTTTATAAACATGTCTCCACTGCCTAAACCAGCAGAGCAAGGCAGACGTGATCCTCACTTTCCTAATGAGGACACAACGCAGAGAAAACAAGCAATTCCCTTTACCCAGCAGGTACTGAGCCCCTGTGAGCCAGACTTTGTGCTAGGCTGGGGCCTGGTAGGGTGAAAAGTCTCCATTCCAGCTGTCCCGCCTTTACGCGTGGATCGCTACGGATAAACATCAGCTTTGGGAAGATCACTTTACGATCCGCATGGAAGACAGAAGAGAGAGAGCGACTTGAGAGGCAAAGAGGTGCCATAGAAATGTGTCACCACATCCCAGACCAGGACGGCAGCCTGCCCCGGAGAGGGCAGGCTGGCGCTCCATGCAGCAGGTGGGGCAGTAGGCCTGCACTCCACTGCTGGAGAGCACGCACTGTCTAGACCACCACACCCCACGGGACTAAAATGCTTCAAGAAGGTACAGGAGGCCCTTCTCACCACCACCCCAGGACGTTCCATTTTGGTTTGCCTAAAACTTGGCAAATTAGCATTTTTCCCATAACTAGTAAAAATGCACTAATATATTTGGGCTTTTGACATACTGATAGTTTTTCTTCACCTCATTATTTTACACGTGTGGTTTTTTCCTACTGAGAATGCATTTTATTAGCAGGTACTTATTATGCTGCCCACCACGGCATTTATCTCTTCAACACACAACTAAAACGAAGCCAGAAGCTTCTCTTCATTTCTTCTGGGTTTTTGTTCAACTCCTTCTGCCTATTTCTGAACAAACAAAAGGGACTGTATAAACTGCAATGGAAACAAATTACAGCCCTTTATTGAAGAGCTCCCACCAGGCCTCGGTGACATAACAATTCACGCACTCAGCCTCCCGTCTCCTCCACCCAGGTGAAAGATGGAGCATATTAACCCAAAACCCCCGAAGAAACCATATATACCATCTGGGGGAAAACGCAAGAGAATGAACATGTCAGGAATGGAAAGCAGGAAGCTGAGGAGTACCTGTCGCCGGAACAATACAAAAATTACGGCCTTTGTCTTTGGGTGGGGGTTTGGCTATTTGGTTCAAATAAGGCTTAGCCCTTGTGGGAAATATATTTTGAAAGAAAATAACGCTTGGAGAAGGAAATGGCAGTCCACTCCAGTATTCTTGCCTGGGAAATCCCACGGACAGACGGCCGTGGCAAGCGAGCTATACTGTCCACGGGGTCGCAAAGAGTCAGACACGACTGAGCGGCTAAAACAACTTGTGGGAGATGCATCTCGAAAGAAGATGACGCTCAGCCAACAGTTAACGCAGAATTTATGGGGCCGATTTCAGGGCCCCACCATGGGCCCGGGAGCCTGCCTTTTACATGGAGGCTGGTGTGCTCTGTGGGCTGAGAAATGGGCTTTGACAAGTAGACGCTGCTGGTGGGAGCATCTCACTGAGGCCATTTCCGGCCTGTGCCTCTGTCTGAGACGCAGCCTCTCTCCCTCCTGCTCCGAGGTCGGCGCTCGTCCGCAGAGAGCTCCTGGAGCCCGGGGCCTGAGAGCTCCCCAGCAGGAGGCACGGACAGAGAAGAGAAGGACGGTACTGCCTGGCCTCCGTGGAAACTACAAAGCCACCAGGATGCAGACAGTGGCAGAGGACAGCTGCAGGACAGGGCAAGCCCAGAGCGGGAGAAGTGATCCCAGGGCATCACTGACCATAACCAGAGGGGCGTGCCCTGGGTGAGGAGCTGGGGCTTGAAGGAGGGCGGCCTGGAGCAGCATCTGGGAAGAACTTCTCCCCCATCTCTAGGCCCCCAGGTACTTGGGGCTCAGGAGAAAAACATGGCAGCCTCGTGGGGGGGCACAGAGGAAGCAGGGCCTGCAGGAAAGAGCTGGTAACCCGCCAACCCCACAGTGTGCCTCTGGGGGGGGACCCCTGGTATTCTGAGCAGCATGGTGCTGAACTGTGCTATACTGACCCGACTGACGCCAAGAGCGGACTCACTGGAAAAGGCCCCGAGGCTGGGGAAGATGCAGGGCAAGAGGGGGCGACGGAGGGTGAGATGGTTGGATGGCATCACCGACTCAATAGACATGAGTTTGAGCAAGCTCTGGGAGATGGTGAAGGACAGGGAAGCCGGGCATGCTACAGTCCACAGGATCACAAAGAGTCAGACATGATGGAGCAACTGAACAACAGCTGCATTTAGCCGCCTTGTTCCTTCCTACAAAACGCAAATGACACCTCCCAGTGGAAAAGAGGAAACCCCCCTCTTCCCAGGGACTTCCCTGGTGGCTCAGATGGTAAAGTGTCTGCCTACAAGGCGGGAGACCCAGGTTCAATCCCTGGGTTGGAAAGATCTCCTGGAGAAGGAAATGGCAACTCACTCCAGTATTCTTGCCTAGAAAATCCCATGGACGGTGGAACCTGGTAAGCTACAGTCCATGGGGTCACAAAGAGTCAGACACAACTGAGCAACTTCACTTTCACTTTCCCTCTTCCCAGGCAGCTCAGCCCCTCGCCCGTAACTCAGCCCTGCTGCCCTGTGGGACCCAACTCTCCAGGAGACGATTTATCAGAAAGGGAACTGGAGGGTCAGCCATAGAAACGGCCCACCTTGAGGAAAAGTCAGGGCGTGACCAGGAAGAGACAGATGGTGGGGAGGGGGAGGTCCCAGCACAGACCCACCTGGAACCCGAGGCAGGAAGGCTGGCCACGTAAAAGAAGGTAAGAGAGCGATGTCCTGAGACAGGGGAGAAAACTGAAAACGAAAACCTTGACATGTTCAAGAAACCAAAGGACAGCCAATGAGGGTCACACGCTGTGAGCTTTACACTCACTGTTAAACTCACACACGCTGGGCTGAGCTGATCCTCTGTAATGTCAGATGTTCTCAAAGTTCCAGCCAACAGTTTCAAACTTGATATTATGCTGTGGAGATTCATCATAAAGCGCTCACAACAGACAGTCCTACTGCTTTCAGCTTTAGTTCAGAAACAGGTGAAGCACTTTCGGGAGGTGTCTTAACTCTTTCAAACTTGCTGTCCACCACCCTGGTGTGTTACGGCACAGGACAATGTGTCACAGTTGGCATCCTCTGGACTGCGGCCAAGAGTTGGCTTCCAGGTGTGGCTTTGCCCTGAGTACCTGGGAGACCTTAGGCAAAGGGCTTAATTAGCATCTCAAAGCGTTACAGACCTCCGCACAGTGGCCTGGACACTACCTGCCTCTCAAGAAATGAGAATCAAATGAGGCAAGCGACAGGGAAGCAACCAGCCTTGCATAAAAGAGATACAATAGTAAACGGGAATAAAAGAGATACAGTTAGTAAACGGGCACACAGAACGAACATCCAACCTCGCAAGTTGCCCAGAAAATAGAAATTAAAACAGTAAGGCAACACTGTCTACATATTCAATTAGCAACAGTGCCACGGGCGGTATAATGAGAGCAGACCTCTTAGAAGGCAAATCCGACATGTCTCAACAGCAATGCAAACGCTCAGAACAGCGGACCCAATAATTCCTCTCCTGACAAAATCTCTCTCCTGCTCAAAGAGCTGAAGAGGCTCACCACAGCATTCCCTATGACAGCAAAAACCCACCCCCCCAAAAAAAAAAAAGAATGCAAATGAAAGTATTCACTTTTAACACATTCAACAGGATATGAGTACTGAAGTACATCACTCACTAGCCACAGGGGCTAGAACTAACCACTAACAGGGCTTCTTTTCGAGGTGATGAGATGTTTTAAAATTGACCATGATGACGGGTGCACGTCTGTGAATACACAGAAAAGCTGAAGTGCACATTTTAAATGGATGAATTGTGTGGTCTTCAAATTAAGTCTCAATACAGTTATTTTTTTAAAAAGGAAAAGCATTAATTATTGCTTTTCCCTTTTAAAAAATTACGCATTTAAAAAAGTGCATCATTAATGCATTCAGCCATATATGGATGCCAGCACAAGCCACTAGAGTCGAGACAAACAGCAAGTCAGACATATACCCCCCCTTCAGAGAGCTTGCTCAGCTGTGTCCTACTCTTGCACCCCCATGGCCTGTAGCCCACCAGGCTCCTCTGTCCATGGAATGCTCCAGGCAAGAACACTGGAATGGGTTGCCGTGCCCTTCTCCGGGGGATCTTCCCCACCCAGCGATCGAGCCCAGGTCTCCCGCATTACCAGGGGATTCTTTACTGTCTGAGCCATCGGTAAATCGCACAGCCTGGGTGGGGAGCTCGCCAAGTCAGTAAGTGATTGAAATACAGTGGGCGCAAGTGCTTGGCGGCTAAGCACACACCACTCCAGTGGGGTCACTCTGAAGGAACGCAAGCTAGTCTTACGGGATCAAGAAGTGGTGGCCACGCTGCGCTGTGGGGGGTGAGCACGTGTCAGCCAAAGGGAAGCAGGAAGCAGGAAGCAGGGAGGCACGAGGGAGAGCAGGACGACGGGAAGCCCAGGTGGACACACCACGCCTCCTTCATCCGCTAGTCAGTGGGCATCAGCGACGGTTCCCACTCTGGCTCCGAGGGATGATGCCACTGTGCCCACGTGCCTTTGTGTAGACGTGTGTTTCCAAACCTCGGGGGCATGTGCCTGAGAGCAGAACTGCAGGGGCACGAGGCACGACTGCTCATCACCCACTTTCCTCCCCAGAACCCCAGGCCACAGAATCACCCAAACCACTGTGTCCTACATTCCCCAAAAAAGCCCAACCTCCTAACTCCACCAGAACTGGAGAAAGTCCTCCGACCTGAAGCTACTCCTTCTGCTCAGTCTGGTCTGGCAAACACCAATTTGCTCCTCAAGGTCAAGGTCATCTTTTTCAGGGACCACTACCCAAACCACCCTTCCACCTCTGAAAAGAACTGCCAGTCCTCTGAGATGCTCCTACATCCTTACTTACAGCGACTCCTCTGGGCCACAACCACAGCATCCTCCCACGTCCCATGCTGCTCATGTCAACCCCTGGTCCCAGCACCACCCAGAGTACATGCCTCTGGATGACCCGTACTGTGGATCCACCGGGAAAGACGATCCTTAAAGGAGTTTTACTAGCTGAACTTGGGTGGATTTTTGGAGCGTGTTTTTTGTTTAAAAAGAGGAACACAAGCCAGGATTTCAGGCAAACAATGAGCAAGAAATTCCCCTTCATCTTAAAAGTTTATTACAAATGCACTGAACACGCTAACGTACAGAAGCAGAGAGCAAGATCGAGAAAAGTGGCTGAACATCAAGAATTAGGGATCTGACCACCCTCTGAGCACTGCCCTATTTCACAGTATCAGGTAAGATTAAAATTTCAAAGCTGACATGGATGGATTTTAGCATATTTAAGGTTAAATGTAAATTCTAACAAAGTCAGAGGTTTTGTCCTTTGGACTGTGAAGAGATTCATAGGAGGTTTATCATGTTATAAATGGAGTTCTGTTTATTACTCAAAGTGGTTCTCCCTAAGGAAAAAATAAAAAACCCTGTAAATCGGAACATATAAACCTTTCGAAACAGATAAGACAGTAAGACATTCCTCTTTTAACATTTATCATAGTATTTTCTTTCTCACTGTAGTTTATTATAAGATACTGAATATAGTACCCTGTGCTATTTATATGGTAGGACCTGGCTGTTTATCTAGTTCATCGACTTTATCCCCATCTCCTTTCCCTTTTGGTGACCACAGGCTGTTTCCTGTGTCTGTGAGTCTGTTTTATAAACAAGTTCATTAATATCCATTACATCTTTAACGCAGACATTTAAAATCACATTATCTGAAAATATATTAATTAGAAATACTGCTTGTATCCACCCTCACTTTACCTGAAACAATTTTCAAACTCTACATCAATGTCTCTGGTACTATCAGGGACACTTTGTAATAAAACTTGTCATAAGAAAGAACCATTGGCCCCAGAACTCCTCCTATGAGTTCAGGAGCACCAGCACAGACCGGAGGGGGACCCGCGAGGGGCGGGGCAGGGGGAGAACCCCAGATTGTGCCGTCTCTACCTGTAAACACCCAGACAGGTCCACACCCAAGGAGGAGGCCAGTCCTCCGGCCCGTATTCCATCTCAACGCAGTGATCTTTAGAAATGCTAATTATCAACTCAGTGGATGGTGCCATGAGCACTCTAGAAGGTCACCCAAGCAATTAAAATATCTACCATTAAAACAGTAACAAACTACCCCACAGTTTCTAACATCTGAGTTGTACAAATGAGGAAATGAAGGTTCAGAAAGAGTTTAATTGCTGCTCTGAGGTCATGGTAATAGAGTTCAGGTGAGTGGGGAGAACCCGTGGCATTCTGACTTCAGGCCTCATCTAACACCACTACCCACGGGCCTCAGGAGGTGGCAGTCTGTTCACCAGGGTCAAATGTCCCGAGCTTCTCTCCCCTGGACCAGCATCTTCAGATCACTGACTAACATGACCTCGAATGGTCAGCAACCTCCTCCTCTCCTGGGGGTCCGCGACAAAGGCCGCGCACAAGGGGAGACTGACTGCAGGAGGACGGTCCCCCCAGGACAGGCCAGAACATGAGGAGGAGGCCCAGGGGAAGCGCAGACGAAGGGGAGTCTATGGACAGGAGTGGAGCGGTGGTGGGGAGATGAGGGGAATGGGGAGGCAAGAACAGAGGCCCGCCCGGGTGGAGATGTGCACCCGGTGTGCCTGCAGGGAAACGTCCAGGTGGACGAAATGGTTTGGGGGCGGGGAGCAGCTCAGGGAAGGCTCACGGTCCACCAGCGTGGGAGACTGCCACCCCCGTGGGCGCTGTGGGGGCGGGGTACCGAGCGAACTAGGATGAGCGGGAGAGGGGCCGGGCCCTGGGGCTGCTCAGAACCTGAGGCTGAGAGCAGGGGCCGCTCAGCCTGCAGGCTGCACCGGGCAACTTGTCTTCAGAGCTGCCGGCCCGGAAGGCTCCAAAAGCTGCAGGGGCCCAGCGGCAGGGGAGTGGCACCCTTAAGAAGCAAAAACCCACTCCTGAAAACAACAGAGAGGCCCACCCAGCCCGGGTCAGCCTCCAGGACCCCAGGGCCCTGCCTCGGCCTCTCCTCCTCCTCCCACTTCAGAGAGGCCACGTGCAGGCGCTCCATACCGTCGAGCCCACCGCAGCACAGAGACACACGCCACCCACGGGCAATGCTCAACCAGCAGAGACCACAGACGCCCCAAGGGGCAGTGCCCACAGGGACCCCTCGGGCCGCCTGAAGTCCTAAACAAAAAACGATAGCTACCCCACCCGGAGAAGCGTACAAACAGCACCGAGCATGCTGAGTGCTCTCAGGACCTGGAAGACACAGCTCTACGAACTGAGGGAAGGATACCCACACCCCAAGTGGACATGGAGCATCCCCACTCTCTGTAAGGAGGCGAGGACGCCGGGATGCTGGCGGAGATGAGCAGTGACTGAGCCGCCTGAGGCCCGCTGGGGGCCCTGGGACAGAGGGCGGTGCAGTCGCAGACAATGATGACTCCCTGGGGACTGACTCCAGGCAGGACCGACTCCCTGGGGATGGCGACACGGGGGGACCTGGGCTGGAGACAGATGACTGCATGCGAAACCCAAAACACACGTGACACCCAGGAAGTGTGTGAGATGAGAAGATGCTGGAGGAAAGGACTAAGAAGGAAGCTGCCCTGACCTGTGGGCAAAGATACCCACAACCCCCCAGGAGTCTAGAAAGATGCTGCCCACGAGGGGAGAAGCGACCAGAGGGGCACAGAGGGGCACGGGGCTCCGGGCTCGTGTCCCATCTGGGAGCCGGGTACCACGTGGTCACTCTGAAAACTCACCGAGCAGAGTTCTTGTGAGTCGTGCGCTTCTCCATGTAAATGGTACACTCTGATGTTTACGTTTTATAAGGCGTGGGCAAAGGCGAGGGGAGGCCATGCCAGAGGCCAAGCGCAGCGAACAGGGCAGCAGCGTGGGGCGGTGAGAGGCACTCAGGGAGGAGCGCGCCTGGAGGACGGAGAGAGCTGGGGACACCGCCCACCCCATCCCGAGCTGGTGCCAGTGGGGCCAGCACCCAGACGGCACTGTCCCCCTCTCCTGGGAAACAACCGGAGTCTGAGCCCACTCACCTTGGTCTGACAAGAAGTCCAGCATGGTCTGCAGCAGGAAGGACAGGTGCCTGACAGAGAGGGCGGGGTTCCCCATTCTCCGGGACGCGTACACCAGCTCGTGCAGCAGACGCATCTGGACGGCAGCCCAGCCTCGGTGTGTGCCTGCGAGGGAAGCCACGGGACGTCAGAGTGGGCCTCAGGGATCACGGGCCTCGGGGCGCACGGGCCACGGGGCAGCGCCAGGGCCCCTCGCGAGCCACAGCTACTGTGTGAGACAGCGATTCCCAGACACTGTCTCAACCGCCAAGCTCGGAGGCAGAGAAGCACTTCCCCAATTTATCCTGGAGAAGAGTGCTCGCATGATACGCTTGCCCACACATTAAAATTTTAAAAAAAGTTTTTTATTTTCTCTCTTCTGCAAAGACACACAATCTCTAAAACAACCCATTCTGAAATACTTATAATTAAGGTCAGGACAAAAGATTGTATTTTCAGTAATATGTATTTGAGTTATAGCATACTTTTTTCCCCCAAGAAAATACTAGTATTTGACGAGGCTTCATTAACAACAACCAAACACATAAAATTTAAAAAGCACATTTCTCTAAAGTGTAAAAACAGAAAAGTGGAAAGCTAAATGAGAAAAGAATGGTTACCAACAAACTGTGGCTGCTCCCTCCAAAATGACTTAGTGTATCTGAAATTAGAGGTGGAAGAAATCGGCTGCATCATAAAGCACCTCTTTAGGTTCCCAGGATTTAATGTACAGCTGAGTCCCAATGCTGTTCACCCGAAACTGTCACGACACTGTCAGTTGACTACACGTGCATGCATGCTCAGTCGCTCAATCGTGTCTGACTCTGTGACCCCGTGGACTGTAGCCCGCCAGGTTCCTCTGTCCATAGGGTTCTCCCAGCAAGAATACTGGAGTGGGTTGCCATTTCCTCCTCCAGGGCGTCTTCATTAACAACAACCAAACACATAAAATTTAAAAAGCACATTTCTCTAAAGTGTAAAAACAGAAAAGTGGAAAGCTAAATGAGAAAAGAATGGTTACCAACAAACTGTGGCTGCTCCCTCCAAAATGACTTAGTGTATCTGAAATTAGAGGTGGAAGAAATCAGCTGCATCATAAAGCACCTCTTTAGGTTCCCAGGATTTAATGTACAGCTGAGTCCCAATGCTGCTCACCCGAAACTGTCACGACACTGTCAGTTGACTACGCGTGCATGCATGCTCAGTCGCTCAATCGTGTCTGACTCTGTGACCCCGTGGACTGTAGCCCACCAGGCTCCTCTGTCCATAGGGTTCTCCCAGCAAGAATACTGGAGTGGGTTGCCATTTCCTCCTCCAGGGCGTCTTCCTGACCCTGGGATCAAACTCATGTCTCCTGCACTGGCAGGCAGATTCTCTACCAGTGAGTCACCTGGGAAGCCGTTAATCTGTGAATGTTTTACATTGTTTCAATGTAAAACAAAAAGTTTAAAAAAAAATCACAAGATTTCAGAGATAATTATTTGTGTCCCTTTTGGCAACAGTTCAGTTTAGTTCAGTCGCTCAGTCGCGTCGCGTCCGACTCTTTGCGACCCCATGAATCGCATCACACCAGGCCTCCCTGTTCATCACCATCTTCCGGAGTTCACTCAGACTCACGTCCATCGAGTCCGTGATGCCATCCAGCCATCGCATCCTCGGTCGTCCCCTTCTCCTCCTGCTCCCAATCCCTCCCAGCATCAGAGTCTTTTCCAATGAGTCAACTCTTCACAAGAGGTGGCCAACGTACTGGAGTTTCAGCTTTAGCATCATTCCTTCCAAAGAAATCCCAGGGTTGATCTCCTTCAGAATGAACTGGTTGGATCTCCTTGCGGTCCAAGGGACTCTCAAGAGTCTTCTCCAACACCACAATTCAAAAGCATCGATTCTTCGGTGCTCAGCTTTCTTCACAGTCCAACTTTCACATCCATACATGACCACAGGAAAAACCATAGCTTTGACTAGACGGACCTTAGTCGGCAAAGTAATGTCTCTGCTTTTGAATATTCTATCTAGGTTGGTCATAACTTTTCTTCCAAGTAGTAAGCATCTTCTAATTTCATGGCTGCAGTCACCATCTGCAGTGATTTTGGAGCCCAAAAAAATAAAGTCTGACACTGTTTCCACTGTTTCCCTATCTATTTCCCATGAAG
>SJYX01005351.1:230719-253861 GCA_006410675.1 Oreotragus oreotragus
AGAGGCTTTTTAGCTCCTCTTCACTTTCTGCCATAAGGGTGGTGTCATCTGCATATCTGAGGTTATTGATATTTCTCCCAGCAATCTTGATTCCAGCTTGTGTTTCTTCCAGTCCAGCGTTTCTCATGATGTACTCTGCATAAACAGGGTGGCAATTTACAGCCTTGACGTACTCCTTTTCCTATTTGGAACCAGTCTGTTGTTCCATGTGCAGTTCTAACTGTTGCTTCCTGACCTGCATACAGATTTCTCAAGAGGCAGGTTAGGTGGTCTGGTATTCCCATCTCTTTCAGAATTTTCCCCAGTTTATTGTGATCCACACAGTCAAAGGCTTTGGCATAGTCAATAAAGCAGAAATAGATGTTTTTCTGGATCTCTTGCTTTTAAATATTTTCCACCTTAAACTTCTTCATGAAGAAGATGTAGGGACAGGAATCACAACCAGTTACCACCCAGCGTTGTGTGTCCAGGGAGCCTGGGGGGCTGGCAGAAAGGCCAGGGGTGAGATTTAAGACTCTAAGCAAAGGATACCCCCTCTCCTAGCCCCACTGATCATCTCTCCCACCGCCCTCCCTGCAGGGCTGACCAGCCCCTTCTGTGGATTTCCACCAAATCCTGCACTATCTTGTTTCACCAGCATTCTCCGGCAGGTACACTGAGTGCCTGGAAGCTCGTGTCTTGGTTTCTTTCATCCGTCCGTAACTTCCTCGGGAGCCAGGATAGTGTTGTATTCACCCGGGTACCCCAGTAAGAGGCTTGACACACAGCTGGCACTTAACAGGCTAGTGGGTCAAGCTGAAAGCCTGATGAAAGCCTGGTTTTCATACATGCCTACTTAAGCATACAGGCTAAAAGGACATGACTTCTAGGATTTGCTGTAAAACATATCTCAACAAAGAAATATTTAAGAACAAATTCTTAAAAGAAAAAGAAAGGTATGAATAAAGCAGATATGGCCAAATCTAATTACTTTAAAATATGGGTGATGGGCTCATTGTACTATTCTAATTTGTATATATTTTAATTATTTCATAAAAATTTTTAAGTTGCTGAATAACAATAATTACGGTTCTTAGAGTGGACCAGACCTACCCACACACAAAAACCTTGATGCCCTACCACTGCATCTTACAGAAGCCCTTTCAAACCACAAGAGGGAAGGAGAGAAGAACTAGCCCCCTCAGTGTTTCCACGCTACCGGAAGACCACTGCTGCTGCTGCTGAGTCGCTTCAGTCGTGTTCGACTCTGTGTGACCCCACAGACGGCAGCCCACCAGGCTCCCCCACCCCTGGGATTCTCCAGGCAAGAACACTGGAGTGGGTTGCCATTTCCTTCTCCAATGCAGGAAAGAGAAAAGTGAAAGTGAAGTCGCTCAGTCTGTCCGACTGTTAGCGACCCCATGGACTGCAGCCCACCAGGCTACTCCATCCATTGGATTTTCCAGGCAAGAGTACTGGGGTGGGGTGCCATTGCCTTCCCCGCCAGAAGACCACAGGCTGACGCAAAAGAGATGCTGAAAAGGGTGAAGAGGCCAAAATCCACGTCACGACTAACCCAGTCCGGATTTATAAACGACCCAACTTAAGCCGCCTCCAGCACATCATGTCAATAATGGGGCACATATCACTTTGTAGATTTTCTTTTAATAGATAAGGATCCAGTTCCCACCACGGGCAATTATGATAAGAACATAAGTTTTCTTAACACCAAACAACATACAAGTCATAATTTCTATGCGATTCAAATTGCTCATATAAAAATCTGAATCTTTTTATCGTTAAGTCAGACTTGCAGCATATGAGCCAGTGATAAAATTTTCAACATTCTTGTATTCAAAAATTTCACCAATGTGAGAGTTTATTACATCAACTGCAGCCTTTTAAGGCAAACTCGTATGCCACTCTCTTTTCTAAGAGTTCCTGGGGAAAATTTAATCCCTCGTTCAGGAAAAGGATAAGCAGAAGGTATGATCAAAAAAATCTTCATATATAGAAGACAAATAAGATTAAAGTGATAATAAGCAGGCTGTTAAGCTGACAAATACATACAGTGCCCTTCTGTGTTCCTATCTCAACTTTCCATAACGAGCCAAGGAAAATCTTCATTTCAAGAAACAGAAAAACATTTCAGGTGCTGAGAATAAAGACAATCTCCCTTTTATTCACAAGTATAGGGTGTTAGTAGATTTCCACTTAATTCTCTGAGAAATGTTTAAAGTGGTCCAGAGCAATAGTGAAGATGTGGTTTAAGGTAACTTATTTCTTATTAAAAAAAAAAAAAATACAGCCAGCTGACTTTTATCGTTTTTACTTTATTCAGTCTCTTACCTCACCTCCCCAACCTCTTTCACAAAATGATGGTAAATGTCCCCTCCCAAAATATGAATAGAAGGCTGGGTAAAAAGCACCAAATACAGGGAGGTGTGCTTGTTTGCTTCATTTTTCAAAAGAAACATGTTTGGTTCCAGTGATTTAAAAATTAAGATCAAGAAACAAACTCTGCTTAATAGATAGCAACAAGCACACGTCTTCGAAGCTGCTCACCAGTTCTGGGCCCTCGGTGCGTGTGTCTGCAGAGACACCTGCAAGGGGACGCTGGGAGGGGCAGGGTCTCCGTCCTCACGGGCACACACCCTAGGGAGGGAGGTGGGTGCTAAACCATTGCCTAGTGTCTTAATGTACTTACAATTCATGCGAAATGCTACAAAAGAGGGATGGGAGTCAGTGATGAGGAAAATAGAGGGACTGTGTGTAGGTGTGGAACGACGGGGACACTCAGTGGAGACCTGCAGGATGCCCGGCACGGCAGGTGAGGGCAGAGAGGGGCGTCCAGAGGAGGGGAGGGAGGGGGAAGCCGGCAGTGGCCCTTGGACCGAGTCCACAGCAGTCACTGCACGAAGCCCAGGGCCCGCTCACTCCGCAGTCAGCCTGCAGGGATGTCCAGGGATCACAGCAGGAGTCGCTGGAAAGCCACCGCGCTCTGTACTGAAGTCTCCCAAAAGCACACAAAAGGGGTTCCCGGGCCACCTGGACCCACAGCCCCCTCTCAGCATCCCCTTCCTGACTCCATGGGTGAGGAGAGCCCCCAGCACAAAGACCACCAAGCAGGGCCCACCCCGGTCCCCCATCTGTAAGGAGAGGGGAGGAGCCCGATCGGCCTTCTCGGAATCACTTGAGGCTCCTCCCTCACACAGGCCCCATCTCAGTGCACACCCACCCCCAGCCCCAGCCCAGGAGGTGACAGGCTCAGAGCCCAGGGCAGCAGGGTCACGCAGAGGGCCAGCCAAGGGGGTGGAAAATAGAGGGACTGTGTGTAGGTGTGGAACGACGGGGACACTCAGTGGAGACCTGCAGGATGCCCGGCACGGCAGGTGAGGGCAGAGAGGGGCGTCCAGAGGAGGGGAGGGAGGGGGAAGCCGGCAGTGGCCCTTGGACCGAGTCCACAGCAGTCACTGCACGAAGCCCAGGGCCCGCTCACTCCGCAGTCAGCCTGCAGGGATGTCCAGGGATCACAGCAGGAGTCGCTGGAAAGCCACCGCGCTCTGTACTGAAGTCTCCCAAAAGCACACAAAAGGGGTTCCCGGGCCACCTGGACCCACAGCCCCCTCTCAGCATCCCCTTCCTGACTCCATGGGTGAGGAGAGCCCCCAGCACAAAGACCACCAAGCAGGGCCCACCCCGGTCCCCCATCTGTAAGGAGAGGGGAGGAGCCCGATCGGCCTTCTCGGAATCACTTGAGGCTCCTCCCTCACACAGGCCCCATCTCAGTGCACACCCACCCCCAGCCCCAGCCCAGGAGGTGACAGGCTCAGAGCCCAGGGCAGCAGGGTCACGCAGAGGGCCAGCCAAGGGGGCCATCAGCAGGACAGGCCCCACGGGGAGGGTCTGGCTTCTGGCTGTGGGTCCCTTCAGGCCTCGGGCTCCAAGATGACATTCGGTTCAACACCACACAGTCTCGGGGCTCCGGGAGGCCAAGGACAGTCCGTGACCACAGTGGGGGGAGTCGAAGCAGCCCCGGGAAGCCAGGGGCCCATGGGGTGGGGCGAGGGGCAACTGCTGCCCCCCGAGGTTTCCACTGCCAAAGAGACACGCTGGGCTGAAACCACAGGCTCGCATTAACGCATCCAGAACTCAGGGTCCATCCAAGAGTGCCAACCATGAAATATGTGCTCACAAACCTGAGACTCCACCTCATCTCTTGGGGGAACACAGAGGAAAAAGGAATCAGAGGAAGAGCAGGTAACAGGGCAGGTGAAAAAAATCTGTTGTGATTTCTGTTTGGGTGAGATGGTAAAAGATCTGGAAGAAAGTGCCACTGGATGAAATCAGACACAGCTGAGTGTCCTTAACACATGGCACAGTGTCCAGCACAAAGCAAGAACCAAGAAACGCCTGCTGGCAACTGACCTCCAGTTCCACCCAACCCCTAGCACTTGGCCGGGACCAAAGCCAGGGGCCAAGTTCAGGTTCAAAATTACCCGACCAACAGTATGAGCCTCACCACCAACACCATCCAACACAGACAAACAGCAGGTCTCCTGTTTAATTTTTCATTCTGCATTAATTGGGGTGAAGTAACTCTCGGCTCCGATACCTTTGTTGAAGTCCTGTGGATCCAGCGACAGGCTGTAGCCAGGAAGCGTCTCCAGGAGCAGCTTGTAGCAGGCCCTCCAGCCAGGCTCCGAGATGCTTGGGGCCACGCACTGCATGGCAGCCACGCGCTTGAAGAAGGCGGACTTGCGGTGGAAGCCGATCAACTCATAGAGCTCCGAGAGGATGCTGTAGCGCTGGATCTTCTCCTCCTCGGAGAGCTGAGGCACCAGAGGGAAGGAAAAAGCACATGAGAGAACCTTCCAAGTGAAAAAGGGAAACAGACAGCTTTTTGTAAAACAGGGACCCGATGAAACATGTAGGCAAGGGGAAGCCGCGTCAGTCTGCTGACGTGGTAGGAGGCAGCGGCACGGATGCAGCTTCACGTGGAAGTGCCAAGGCCTTCCCTGCACCCCACGTCTCCATGCTCACCCTGTCCTCTTGCTAAGAAGGCCTGTATTCTCTAGGACAAAGGCATCTGCTACTTAGAACATAAGACGCAGTAAAGGGAAAGAGAAAAAGAAAGGGAAAAACACTGGAATTTGAGCAGAAATTTTAAAACACATGACTTCGCAAAACACAAATATATAGAACTAGTGAAAAAGAAAATGAAATGTCAGTAGTAACCACACCGACCTTGGCCTGCATGGCTTACAAGAAGTTTTCTTTCTTCCACAACCTAACCTAACCACCACCTAACCCAACCACCCTATGATGGGAGTGATGACAGCTTCTGTTTCTTAAGCACGACTACAGGCCAGCAGTGTAACTACTAGGTAAACAGCTTAGCGTTTTTCAAAGCAGTAAGTGTCTGTGATAGTCTGTGTACACATTTATTTACTTTGGACCTCATTCTTAAAAAGGACATAAATCAAAAAAAATTTTTAAACACAATTTAGCAACAATGACAAAAAGACAAAAATGAGGGTGAGGAGAAAATGGGGACTTAATATTTAGATGAAACAAGGGCCAGGTGAAGCAGGGGTAATTAACAGAGGCGAAGGCAGACGCAGCTCAAAGGACCGCGGCAGCTGAAGCAAGAAGAAAGATAGCGAGCTGCAGAGCCAGAGGGCCTGTGGGGTACACAGCTGCTGTGCGTTCCGCGTGGGAAAGTCCGAACCATCCTTCTCCGGTCGAGCACCCTCCCCAGACCCCACGCGGCTCAGGCCTGACGGTGCTGAACATAGCAAGCACAGCCCAGGGACACTGCTCTCTGCTTTCCTTTCCCACCAGCCGTCTCCCTGTCTCGCCACTGCTCCAGCCTGCAAACCGAGGCCTGAGGTTCCAGTGTTAGGATGGAGGTGGCCCGCGCCCCAGCCTGCAGGCAGCTTACTCCTGTTCAACCAGAAATTCCAGTTCCCTCTCTTTCACCTTTCCTCCCTCCCCATCCAAGCCCTCCTTTCTCCGTGAGGACTGCACACAGCGAGCGTCCTGAGGCCAGGTGCCCCGCTGGCTGGGATGGAGCTGTTCCGTCTAACCTGAGCTGCATCCTTACACTGGCCCCCTTCTGTCTCAGAAAGCCTTTCCTCAGTCCCCCACCCCTCTGATTCTGAGCTTAAACAGACAAAGTTCCGAGGTTACCATTATTATGTGCACATCTACTGGGTTTTTGCTAGGTTTCCTTAGCAACAGCCTCATTAAGAAACTGCATCAAGAACTTTCAAGAGGCTATTCTTACATCTGAGCGGAGTAGCCCGCAGAAAATGCAAATGGCTTTGAAGAGAAAATTAACCAGGGACCAAGAGGCTGCAGGTTCTAATCAACAGTGTCATGAGCTGAAACGTTCTCAAACGGCTCAGTCGTTCCTGAACATCAGACCTGCAGGAGGTGCCGGCATGAGTGTCACTGGTCTGGGAGCAGGCTCCCACAGCTGGAAGGTATTGGGCTTTTCGCTAGTTTTCCAAACAATTCTTTACCACCTCTTTCTCTTGTGGTCACTCAGGTTTCCTACTAATGAAGAAAATTAACTTCAGTCATCTGGGTTGTTTGGAAGAAGCTACAGGATGCAGTTCACAGAGCTTGGACTTTGCAGCCACAGTGAGGTCTGCATGCAAACACCTGGCCTTTATTTCCTCATCTCTAAAGCTGGGTTCTGGGGCCTCCCTGGTAACTCGGTGGTAAAAAATCCACCTGCCAATGCAGGAGACACGAGTTCGATCTCTGGTCCAGGAAGATTCCACACGCCACGGAGCAACTGAGCCTGCAAGCCACAGCTATTGAGCCTCTGCTCCAGAGGCCAGGGCCACAAGTCCTAAAGGCCGCTCTGGCAACACAGGCTTTGTCCTCCTGTCTTTGGCTAGCTACAGAACTTGTTTTACTAGGATTAACACCAGAGCAGCCCCAACTAGAAAGTTCCCCAGCCCTGCAGGGCAAGGTATGTGCTTTTCCTCTGCAGAACTGATGTCCGTTTGTGCTCATTTGTGTTCACGTTTATCTATTAGTACCCATGTCCCCCTCTGGACGCTGTGCTAGAGCAGCACAGGAACCCTATGGAATGTAAATAAAACCTATGGAATATTCTTAGGCTACAAGCCTGGCGCCTGGCCTCCGGTACAGAATGGAGGGAAGGGAAAAGCCAAATGAGCACACTTTACCGAGGCCCCTGCACCCGAAATTATGGCCTGACTTGGGACAAATGACCAAGTCTTCTTTACTCTGAGGCTCCTCTTCCGTCGATGAGAATAAACACACTTAGGACAAGTGGCTACAAGGACTGAAGGAAATAACCAAATTCACAGCCTAGTCAAGAGTCTGCCAGTGGTTCCTCCACAAGCAGGAGCTGGCCTTCCTGCTCTGACACATCACCAGTGGGGCAGACAGTGAACGCTTCCTAAGTGCCAAGCAGCGTGGGAAGCGCTCTACATGTGTTATAATCCCATTGACAATTCACAGCATATCCAGGAAGAAGTGAATACCGACATACCCATTTTACAGATTCACAAACAGGCTAAAAGGAGGCTACCTCCCAGTCCAGGGTCACACGGAGAGGAAACAGCAATTGGAACCTGGCTCTGGCTGCAAGGTTCACACTCCTCTCTCCCTTCGCCCTGAACACCTGCAGGTGAGACCTACAGGGCCACTATACAAATCTGTAGCCAGCTCTCAGACTCCAAGCTCACAGTTCTTTGTCAATGCTAATCCCCATGAACCACTCCCATAAACAACTGAAGAGAAGGCAGGTGGATCCACGTTCCTGCTCACAAAGAAGACGAATCCTGCCTAGAACCCTCCCGGAACATGCAGAAACCCTTCCCAACACCAGCAGACCCAAACGGATTTTCAGTTTTCGCATCTGCATGGGGCTTCCTCAGGCAGAAGGCACCTGCAATAACGCCCTCTCAGTTCTTTTCAGCGCATCCACATCAGGCAACAGGAGCCGCAGGACTGATCCATCAGGAGGAGACACCTGATCGAGAACCAAAAGCTCAGCCTGGTTCAGGAAAACCCAGGCCGCTCCTTTTTGTCACGGTCATTGTAAAGTCTCACCAGAACTCACCACTTCGCTGCCTGCTCATCAGGCAACCACACACAGGGATGAGCCAACTCCAGCAAAGCGGCGAGCCAGGGGGAACTCCACAGGCCCACGCCTGCTGCGGCGAGGCCGGCCGCTGGCCCTCCGCGCGGCTCTGCTGACCCCTAGTGTTCTACAAAGACCAGGCCAATAGAGCAGGGCTGTTCCCAGCAGGTGCAAATTTCTACACGCCAAACAAAAGCACGTTACCCTATAAAACATGCTGTGTTACACCCACCTGTGGGAAGAGCCTTGCCAAAAGCCCAAATGTTCAACATGAATTTGCAAAGGCAACTCTGGTCCGTAAGGGCAAGCGAGTCTTAAGACACAAAGTCTGCCAAGTGCTCCCCACAGCCGACCCTCCACCAGCCTGCCTGCGGTTCTGCAGCCTGCTCTCAGTGTCCATTCAAAACCACCCTCCCCCTCCTCCACCGGGCATGACAGACATCCGTCCACCACCTCCAGTGCAGTGTGTAAGGGCGGCTGCTGAGCAGCTCTGCACAATGACGCTGGACAGGGCTGGACACAGAGTGTCTGAGCTGAACTGCTCCTTCAGGTCACCATGAGTTTGCCATCCCATCATTTTACAGATAAAATACAGAGATATGGAGGGATTCTCCTGTAAGTGCAAAGCGGGGTCCGTGCACAAGCCCATGACCCTGTCCTCCAGCGCAATGCCCCAGCTGGGTCCACACACCCTCAGGGTTCCCTCACGCCTGCCTGACGAGTCCACGCGTCTTTACTTTCACTCGTGACCTAACAATCAGTCTGCCTTTTAAGCATCTTTCCCACCCACCGTCCAGAAAGAAGGCCACTCAGGCCACAGAGTGACTTCTGGTCCCCGAGCTCCAAGCTCGAGCCTGGTCTAGCCTTTGTACCTGGCGCCCTGCTCGGGGGCTCTTCGGCCGCTGTGGATGGGTCGTTTCCTCTCTTCACAGGGAGATCCCTCCGCGGGGGGGCCCCATCTTGCCCTCAGCACAGGTCCCAGGACTGCACCCTGAGCTGTCCCACTGGGGCTGCATGTGCCCAGGGCTGCTCCCTGGATGGCAGCCTCAGAGCCAGGAATCATACCTGCTCATCCCTACAAACGCACTGCCCGGCCCAGGGCTCACCCAGAAACAGCAGTGAGTGGTCACCCAACCCAGACGTCCGTTTATCTGCTGGTGCTACCGACCGCTGGCTTCCACCCTTCCCCGTCAGGCGGTGGGTTTTCGCCTTTCCTGCCCATCTTTACCAGAAACCTCAACCTTTCCTGAGAAGGTACAGAGAGGCTGAGTAATTCACTCAGGGGGACGAAAGCCGGACTCAAGTCCCAGCCGTGTGGATTCCCAGTCCCTGTGCTTAACTCTTACACTAAAATAGTCAACGTTTTATAGACTGTGGTTATAAGCATGTGAGGTATCAAAATACGTATGAGCAGAATACATATCAACTCTAAGACGTTAACTCCACGGCTTTGTTTCTATTTTATTTCTATTTTAAAAATTAAGAAGCTCTGCAGTCAATATGGTAAAACGTTAACATACTAAGCCTCTGTGACAGAGGCCTGCCATTCTCCTTTACATGTTCAGAATGCAAAATGATGTTGCAGTCTCTCTCCCTCCCCTCCCCGACGCCCCTCTCTCTCACCTGAGTCCCCCAGACCCACATATTCAAGCCTTTTCATGACACACCTGCCTCCATCAGCTTGCCCCCCAAACTCCCCCTGCAGAGTCTCTTCTCTGAACACAGCATGACCATCCTTACCTGATTAATCAAGCCGGAAACCTGGGCATGACTCCGTCTGGCCCTCACATAGGTCACTTCCTTTCACCTAAACACATGTCTTCAATCTGTTGACTTTTTCCCACTGACCACCCCACCACCACTCCAGTGAAGCCACCTACATCCCCTGCATCCCCTCAAGAGCTCCCGGCTGGTCTCTCCCACCACGCTCACCCTGCTCCAGACAAAGGTTGGGGGGGGGGCTCCCATCATTCCTGTGCTTTTAAGGCGTTTCTGCTGAAACCCATTGCTGTTAGAATAAACTCCAAGTTCTTCACCTGGTGAGTATTCACCTTTGCCACGAAACTGTCGGCACAGTGAGAGCAGATTCTGCCTTCCCCACCTCTAGGCCCGCTTGGAGCGTGATGCCAGGCTGAGCGAGATCTGCTCAAGGAGAGTCACCTGTGTTCTCACCCTAGCCATGGGCCCTAAGCAAACTGCTTCGACTCTTGTGTCTTGGCGGCCCTAGCCGTAAAAATCCAAAGTGGACTAGAAAGACCATAGATGTTTAGCTGGATTATTGATTTGGGGGTTTTGCATTAGCAATCTGCAACTAAACGTTCTGGTGATTCTATCTCATTAAAAACACATCCAGATCCAGGTCATATGTGTGGGATGCCTGCGATGTACAACGAGCTGTATGAAGTCCTTTCACACGCTTCATATTTATAACATGAATAACCCAGACAGGGTCGCAATTGCAATCATGTCAAGTGACCAAAAGAGAGGCATTAAAGCTTGGCCAAGGCTGCAAAGCTGTTAACAGCAAAGTTCTCCCTCCAATCAAAAAAAAAGTTTTGAAAGAACAAAATTTTGAATTTTGAAAGTAAAAGACCATAATATAAAGAAGTAAAATAGCTCCCTTAATCAGGGTTTCAAGTTCTGACTCCGGGGTTTTGACCACACTGAATCCTAGCACAGCAAAGCCAGACGGACTGTGGTGAAAAAGCTCCAGGAAAACTGCACTAAGCCCTCCACACGGAGGCGGACACACACCCACCTGCCGAAGGTTAATGTAAACTGCGTTCTGGAGAAATTCCGACGCTTCCATGCTCCGCTTCTGAATGGCGAGGACGCGGACGGCCTTGACACAGGCTTCTAACTCAATCACCCCAGCGTTCTTATACTGTAGGGTCAAAAGAGAAGAGAGAGGCTTCTGTCGCGTCGTGCAGGCTGCACCCGGGGACTCGGTGACACTGAGCAGCGCCTCCCCAGCGCGAGAACCTGCAGCACAGCCCAGCCAAGCATCTGCTTGAGAAAGGCTATCCCAGCTCCTGGGGGCAGAAGAGGCTGGAGGGACTGAGTGAGCCCATAAACACACATATACATATGTTAGCGCTCCTTCGAGTAATACAACCAACAGCAGCTGGCTATTTTACAGAACTTCAGAACACTACCCCTGGAGACTCCGCCGCTCATTTCCAGCTGGCTCCTGTGCTCTTAGACTCTCTCACACCTGCGGCTTTGAGGCAGGAGCTGTCAGTTCACGCCCTCGGTCGCAGAAGTCCTAGCTCCCTGTGTCATTGTGTCTGTCTGCTCAGCGCACTTGACACGTGTCTAGTTTTCTCCCTGAGTTACTTGTTCCCACTCCTCAGGTCTTGCGAGGAAGGACAAGTGAAGACACGTGAGCAGAGAAGGCACCACGCACTGCGGCTGCTGCTCAGTGATGGCCCTCCTCCAACCTCAACTCCAGCTCTTCAGGTCAGGCCTAAGGTGACATCTGGCCAGGAGAGCTGCCCTCGGCCACTGGAACACTGTGCGGGGCCAGCCCCCCACCCCACGCCCTCCTCTCTCCCAAGGCCCCAGCGTGAATCCTCCTTGCTCCCTGGCCTTCTGCCCTTTTTCTCTCTTTCCTGACGGTCCCGAGCTGGAGCAGTATTCAACTGAGTTTTCTTAAGACTTCTTGCAGCTGGGGAAGAGGCTTCCAGAGGTGAATAAATCCATTTATCTTGGTGCCTGGAGAGAACCCAAAGCCGGGAAACCCCTGTCCACACCCAGAAAGCCATCAGATGTGCCACGGAGTTGGCCGCCCCCTCAACGAGTGTCGGCTGAGACCCCAAGGCCTGCCTGGTGTAACCGCTCACAAAAATGCAGTCTGCCCACTTATGGATTATTAAGAAGCAGAAATACACAGTTGCTCGTGCTCCTTACTAAAATTATTTGTAAGGTGGAAAAAGAAATTACTGTGCCAGAAGGAGCAGGCCTCCACTACATCCTCGTTTCTAAAACATATAACACGTACAGAACCTGTGATAAGTTACATGTAATTTACCAAAGACGGCACAAGCAGAAACTGTGCTTACCTAACTATTAATATGGATGTAAAAATCATATCAGTTTTATACACCATTTAACAACCCAACAGAATCTAACAGGGACTTGTTTCCATTCAAATAAAATTATCTCCTTCCCTACAAACTCTTAAGAAAACTACTGAAGCGAAAAAGATCATCTCAGGTTTTTTTTTTCCCCACATATTTTGATTATAGTTACATATTTTAAACACTGGTTGCTCAGGAGGCACAGTGCTAAAGAATCTGCCTGCCAACGCATGTGACACAAGAGATGCAGGTTCAATCCCTTAGTCGGGAAGGTCCCCTGGAGGAGTAAATGGCAACCCACTCCAGTAATCCTGCCTGGAGAATTCCACAGACAGAGGAGCCTGGGGGGCCACAGTCCATGGGGGCTCAAAGAGTCAGACATGACTGAGCACAACAACAGCATTCTAAATATTACAATGAGATTTAAACTGCAATCATAATGAACAGGATGTTTCCTAGACGTCTGCTCTGTACCTGGGCTTACAAGCATTGTCCTGGGACGTAAGCTCTCTGCTGAGGGGCCATGCCCGTTTTTCACTGTGGATTCCCTAGTAACCACCTACCAAGGCACAACATTAAGCACAGAACTATGCGATCGATACTTTTAGAAATACAGGAGGGAATTATCTCATTCACTTCTAATACAAAACCCTAAAATAAATACTAAGCTTATTTACAGATAAAGGAAATAGGGTCCCCCCAAAGTACAGTATCTTGCCCCAGGTCACAAAGCTAGCAACTGGTGAAGGCAGGATGTGAACTCAGGTCTGCCTGACTCCAAAACCAAGGTGGAAATCCCCCTGCATCAGAGAAGGCCCAGCACCACAGACTATCACCATCTTGTCCGTTGCACACATTTAAATTAGGGAGCGTTTCTTACCTCTTTGTGATAGCTCTTTGTAAACTGTGGGTGTTAGCTTCATGTCTGTCGTGGACATACATCGCAGATCTTTTTCTCGATGTTGCTTGCATTTTGTCTACGTGGTTTTTCATTTAGGTTGTGGTCAAACCGTTTTTAATATAGTGAATCTTTTCCTGATCAGTTTTCTCTTTGGTATTTTCTTAGAATACTCTCCTGGCAATCTGCTGACACTTTGTAAACAAGACCTAAGACATTACTGGCTGTAAAGTCCTTATTGTTATAGTTTGCCCTGGAGTTCGCTATGTTTGGGGTGTTGTCTAGGCTGTATACAATACTCAGTAATAGAGAATTGGTTAAATGAGTAATTCTCCATCTTTTCATCCCCTGTTGGAGAACAAATTTGGAGAGTAACTTGAAAGTAACCAATGATATATGTAAGTGTCATATCCAGTGACTAAACTTCCAGAAATCTTAACTAAAGGAACACAAGAATCTATTGGACAAGACTAAGAATGTTCAGTCAAGCATTTTTTCTAAGAGTGAGAAAGTGAAAAAACCTAAGTGTCCATCCACAAGACGGTAACTGGGTAAGTCAGGCTGAGCCGGGAACTCTGAAGGGGAGGCACTTGGCCCTGCTGCAGGTGTCTTATTCATGACCTTCTCCCACAAAAGGAACTGATGGAGAAGTGACTACACCCACATACTGGAAGGAGTCTCTGTTTGAAAGGGTCAAGCAAACCTGAAATGGGAGGCTATCTATGATACATGGCTGAGTCCATGCAGCAAGCTGCAGGAAAAAATTATATAGTATGCTCTCATTTTTGTAAATAAAACATATATATACACACATATACTATGCATGGTATAGGCATTGATTTCTCATTATGTGTACATGCACATGTATATTTCACAGGCATAAAGTTCACGAAAGGTTTATATGCTGCGCTCAGTCACTTCAGTCATGTCTGACTCTGCAACCCCATGGACTGTAACCGTCAGGCTCCTCTGTCCATGGGATTCTCCAGGCAAGATTACTGGAGTGGGTTGCCATTTCCCTCTCCAGGGGATCTTCCTGACCCAGGGATCAGACCTGAGTCTCTTATGTCTCCTGCATCGGCAGGTGGGTTCTTTACCGCTAGCGCCCCCTGGGAAGCCCAAATTGTTAACAGTTGCTACTCTTATGGAATAAGGGGAGGGGGAGTAGGGGACATTCATTTTTCACTCGCTATCACTCTTCTGTACAACCCCAGGCCCTTTTCCAGTATTTCCATTAAATATATTTGAAATTTAAACTTTTCTGCAGTCCAAAGTTAAAAAAAAAATGGTGTATCCACAAGATGGATGGCTGTACAGCTGATTAAAAACCATGTCACAGAAAATTCGATAATGTAGAAACACACATAATATGCCAAATGAAAAATGTACATCTCCACAGTAACTAAGCACAGAATCTCACCATTTTTATGATACAGACAATATGCACTGCCAAAAAAGGACAGGAAATAGATATTGAGATGTTATCTCGAGTAGTGGGGCTATAGTAGCCTCTTTCTCCCCTTTTTTCAGACACTAAATTAAATACACAGCGTTTTCAATCAACAAAAACCATTCTCAGGGATATGGCGTTATGCCCCCGGGAACAACACACGAACACTTACAGAAACGACTAACTGGAAGATCCCGCGGCAGTATTACCCAGTGCACTACAGGGACTCCCAACTAGCACGGTTGCACAAAGGACCCGCAGGGCGGCATCACCTTGCTGTAGTAGGAGATGGCCTCCTTGTACTTCTCAATGATGTCCTCGGGGCTCAGGCAGTTCTTCGCCCGTCCAATCTCCGCGCTGGTGTCTGCGTTGATGCCGTTGGTAGTGAGCGCACCTGCACACCGAGAGGAAGACAAGAAATAACCTTTCGCTTTTTCCGTCTTGTTGCTTTGTTACTTTAAAAGAGGGGCACAGATAAGATAAACCCTGAATAGTCCGACTGAAATTTAAATAATGACACCGTTTTTAAAAGTCTTCACCGCTTACACCTTCCCCTTCATAGTCTAAATGGTCAAAGCATTGTATTCAATGTTAATTAACTCAGAATAAAGCCTTCCTCCCTGTTGAAACTTTTTATTAAAGAACATGAAACGCATTATATAAAAGTAACACGTCTACAATAACCAGCTCAGTTGTCTTGACGGCAATGCAGTCAGCATCCACTATCTCCTAGCACCAAAGCTCTTAATGCTAGCGAGAGGCCACACTGCGCCCTCAAACGGAGATAAACAAGGTGAAAATGTTCCCTAACTGAGCACTGAAAAGAAAACCTAACTTGCAAATACTGACATCCTTTCTGAGGCTGTCATTTTCTATTTCTGGCCAAGCCCTGTCAATAAGCAGAACCACCTAATTCCCTAGCCATCATACACACAGGGGGAAGAGTTCTGGAGACATTTCCATTTTTAGAAGGTAACCAACAACACAGAGACCTCTGACAAAAAAAGAAAGATGAAATGCTCTTTGATTTCAGAGAACATTCAAAAATTATTCTCGTAAGCCTCAGAGGAGGAACAGCTGGCTTCTCCTAAGCCCCTTGGTTATTTCACGGACAGTGAGCATCCTGTCTCCCTCGTGTTTCTGCTGGGGGACTCGGGCACATGCTTGCTGTCGATCTCAGAGCTCACGGGGCAAAGGCGTGTGCCTCACACGGCCTGCACCCCTCGCGCAAGCTCATCTCCTCGCCTTGCTGTCTAAACCAGGCTCCATTTCTCAGCAGCTCATCTGGTATTCTGGTATTCTGTAAGCTGCCTCTGATGCTTTTTGGAACAAGATGGAAGAGTAAGCAGATAGGACAGGTGAAAGATGGGCAGACGGAGAGAGAGATTCCAGAAAAAGAATAACAAAGAACACTCCCTATACAGTGGCCCCTTCAATCAGGGGAGAAAGAAGCACAAGAGAGGGACAGGAGGAGGCAGGTGGCCTCGGATTTCCTGTTTCTACAGATTTTGTGACAATCCCAGCAAGAGATGAGAGGGTAGAACTATAAATAATAAGAGGGCATGCACACATGAAAAAATACCTAAAAGCTGTACTTTCTAAGGAATAGATTCAAATCAGCAAGGCCCAATGACACAACCCTGGGTCCTTGCAGAGTTGAGAAGTCCATATCCAAAGCACACAGCACCCTCAAGAGCCCTGAGGGGCCACCCTGGGTGGTCATGATTCCATCCCAGCGAAACCTGTGTCATTCTGCACTTGTGAGGAATCAGGACCTGTCGGGGGGTGCCCACGCGCATCCTCTTTTACAAGCCACAGCGAGTCTACGAAGGGGGACTCCTAGTGAGCCCTGTTTCTGCAGGACAGGAAACGGTCCTGGAGAGGCCGAGCTCTCCCGCCAGTTCTCCGGACCTCAGAGCCGTCTCTCCAGCGCAGGGTGTGGGCCCGGGCCTGCGTTTCTAGCTGCCGCGCTCAGCCGGCACTGTGTGCTCTTCATGGTCACAGCACACCGTGTTCTGGCATGGAGAGATGTTTCATAGGTGATAGGTCATCTTCATCATCTCAGCAGCTCTAACCATTTGTCTTCATATTGTCAAATTTGACCCTTTTCCCTTGAAGAAAGGAAGGGGATGAGTGGGGGTCAGCACGAGGTGGGTCTTCATTCCTCCTATGAAAACTCACCTCATCAAGAAGCTCCCAACAAGGGAGAAGGAGCAAATGGTCCCCCATCCTTTAAAAAAAAGGGGGGAACCACTGATAATGAGAGTTCCCTTAATGATTTAGGGGCTTTCCTGGTAGCTGGAAGAAGCACAAGCTGGAATCAGGATTGCCGGGAGAAATATCAATAACCTCAGATACGCAGATGACACCACCATTATGACAGAAAGTGAAGAAGAACTAAAAAACCTCTTGATGAAAGTGAAAGAGGAGAGTGAAAAAGTTGGCTTAAAACTCAACATTCAGAAAACAAAGATCATGGCATCTGGTCCCATCACTTCATGGGAAATAGATGGGGAAACAGTGGAAACAGTGTCAGATTTTATTTTGGGAGGCTCCAAAATCACTGCAGATGGTGACTGCAGCCATGAAATTAAAAGACGCTTAGTGCTTGGAAGAAAAGTTATGACCAACCTAGACAGCATATTAAAAAGCAGAGACATTACTTTGCCAACAAAGGTCCGTCTAGTCAAGGCTATGGTTTTTCCAGTAGTCAGGTATGGATGTGAGAGTTAGACTGTGAAGAAAACTGAGCGCCAAAGAATTGATGCTTTTGAACTGTGGTGTTGGAGAAGACTCTTGNTGGTCCCATCACTTCATGGGAAATAGATGGGGAAACAGTGGAAACAGTGTCAGATTTTATTTTGGGAGGCTCCAAAATCACTGCAGATGGTGACTGCAGCCATGAAATTAAAAGACGCTTAGTGCTTGGAAGAAAAGTTATGACCAACCTAGACAGCATATTAAAAAGCAGAGACATTACTTTGCCAACAAAGGTCCGTCTAGTCAAGGCTATGGTTTTTCCAGTAGTCAGGTATGGATGTGAGAGTTAGACTGTGAAGAAAACTGAGCGCCAAAGAATTGATGCTTTTGAACTGTGGTGTTGGAGAAGACTCTTGAGAGTTCCTTGGACTACAAGGAGATCCAACCAGTCCATCCTAAAGGAGATCAGTCGTGGGTGTTCTTTGGAAGGAGTGATGCTAAAGCTCAAACTCCAGTACTTTGGCCACCTCATGCGAAGAGTTGACTCATTGGAAAAGACTCTGATGCTGGGAGGGATTGGGGGCAGGAGGAGAAGGGGACGACAGAGGATGAGATGGCTGGATGGCATCACCAACTCAATGGAGGTGACTTTGAGTGAACTCCAGGAGTTGGTAATGGACAGAGAGGCCTGGCGTGCTGCAATTCATGAGGTCGCAAAGAGTCAGATACGACTGAGCGACTGAATTGAACTGAACTGAACTGGTAGCTCAGCCAGTAAAGAATCTGCCGGCAATGCAGAAGACCCGGTTCAATTCCTGGGGCAGGAAAATCCCCTGGAGAAGGGATAGGCTACCCACTCCAGCACTCTTGGGCTTCCCTGGTGGCTCAGCTAGTAAAGAATCTGCCTGCAAGGCAGGAGACCCCAGTTTGATCCCTGGGTTGGGAAGATCCCCTGGAGAAGAGATAGGCTACCCACTCCAGTATACTTGCCTGGAGAATCCCATGGACTACATAGTCCATGAAGTTGCAAAGAGTCAGACATGACTGAGAGACTTTTACTTCAATTTTAATGATTTACTGAACTCCAGAAGTGAGGCTGGGGGAAAAGGCATAGGCAGCAACCCAGAAAAATATAATCTGGAGGAACGTAAAAAGAACACAGCTCACAGGAGAGCTTGGTGAGGCCGATGATTTAATTTCACTCAATAGAAGAACAACTTCCTCTAAAAATACTGGTATCCAATGGCTTTGATCTTTCTTGACACCTATAAAGTTCTGACAGCCCACATGTAACATTATTGTGAACCCGTGAAACACGGAGTCTACAGACAGGAAAAATCAGTGCCGCGGGCAGGCTGAGACCCAGGCAAGAGCAAACGAAAGGAGAGGGCGCAGTTAAGAAGGACGGGAAAGCTGGGGGGGAATCATCACTAGGGCTCTCAAGGATCAACCCAACACCCGTTTAATCATTCAGTCAAAAGGGAGTCCCTGCATTCCTAGCACGGGCAAGAGCGTACAGGAGGCACAAGGTGGAGACTCGACAAAGAGAAGCAGGAACAGAGGGAATAAAGCAGAGACTGGTGAGGCAGCAGAGAGAGAAAGGCAAAACCACAAGAACCACAAGGGCGTGGATCAGGCAGGCACCAGTGGGACGGCGATTCCAGCAACGACCAGCAGGCTGGCACTACACGAGGCCACATGCATCTGCTCCCTAGTGAGGAGACAAGCCCTGCCACGTGGGCACCACCAGCCCTGACCTGCTGGGGAGCAGCAGGAAGACGGGGCAGCTGGGAAGTCTGCTGTTAACCAGGACAAGTGTGGGATAAACTCCTCCGGCACCAGTGACTGGGGCAAAGATGGACGTGTCAGTGACCAGCACTGGGACAAAACCAGACCCACACTTCACACCAAACACAAGAACAAACTCCAAATGGTCTAGGATCTAAATGCACCACAGAAGCGCATAAAAGCAGCTCAAAAACTCGGGTAAGTTCATCTAAAACCTGAATATAAGGAAAGGCTCTCCAAGGATGCTTCCAGGGGACTGTCCCAGCCCAGGCATCTTTCCAACCCAGGGATGGAACCCAGGTCTCTCACATGGCAGGCGGATTATTTACTGTCTGAGCTACCAGTTAAGCCCAAGAATACCGGAGTGGGTAGTCTATCCCTTCTCCAGGGGATGTTCCCCACTCAGAACCACACCACGGTCTCCTGCATTGCAGGCGGGTTCTTTACCAGCTGAGCTACCAGGGAAGCCCAAATATGATTCAAACCCAAAGGCACTGTTAAAAATTAATAAATTCAATGACTTAAAAACACAGGGAAAATACTATAAATGAAGCCAAAACATAAGCAACCAAAGAGAAAAGTATTTTCAACATCTATCACCAAGGGCTAATATCCCTAACATATAAACAGGCCATAAAAATTGAGAGAAAAAAAAAAATCTAAAAATCCAGAAGAACAAAATGAACAAAAGATATGAGCAGATAATTCATTTAAAAAAAAAAAAACATAGAAATAGCCCTTATACATTAAAAACAAATTCAAATTCACTAACAGTAAGAGATACCATTTCTCAACTAATTGGCAAAAACGTAAACGCTTAGCAACAGGCTCTGCAGGTGCACTTGTGCTGAAAAGGCATTCTCCTGCACTGCCACTAAGAATGCCAAACGGTGTGACCCTGGCAGAGAAGAACTTGGCAAAATTAAATAGAAGTCCATACATATTTACCTTTCGATCCAGTGATTCCCTATGCAGGAATTTATGCCAAAGACGCAACTCCAGCAACACGAAAACGGCCCCGTACAAGCTTATCCACTACAGTGTCATTTGTAATTTACAGAGCATGGGACAACCAAAATGTCCACGTGTAAAAGGCTGGTTAAATAAAACACAGTAAAATAGATAAGAACACGTGGAGAAAATGAACAGGGCTTCCCGGGTGGTACCCATGGTAAGGAATCTGCCTGCAGTGCAGGAGACCCAGGTTCAACCCCTGGGTCAGGAAGATCCCCTGGAGAGGGAAGCAGGATGATGTTCGCAAGCTGATATGGACTGATTTCCAGTCCGTAAAAAGATGGTAAAACCAGACACAGTAAAATAAAATTTAAAATAAAACCAAAAAAAGCCAAGTGTGAAAGGTATATGTAATCGCTACCTTTTTTCCCAGGGCAACCTGTGACTCTACTTACAGGGCAACAATAGAGACGCAGACATAGAGAACAGACGTGGATCCAGGTTGCTGGGGGAGGGGAGAGTGGCCTGTACGCTACCATACATAAAAGAGATAACCAGTGCGGGCCTTCAGTATGACTCAGGGAGCCCAAACGGGGGGGCTCTCTAACACCTGGAGGGGCAGGAAGAGGTGGGAGGGGAGGAGCTTCAGGAGGGAGGGGACATGTGTATGCCCGTGGCTGTCTCCTGTTCCTCTATGGCAGAGGCCAACAGTACTATGAAGTACTCATCTTTCAGTTAAAAATAAATGAATTTTAAAATAGATGAAAAGTCTTTATTATAAAGAGAAACAAATACCTAGTGAAAAGTAACTACTTAAAAACGAGTACGGAATCGCCTGGCAACCCAGTGGCAAGGATTTAGCAACTCCCTGGTGCTCGCACGGCGGGGGCCTGGGTTCAACCCCTGGTTTGGGAACCAAGATCCCACAAGCCGTGCAGTGTGGCTAAAAGTAAAATTAAATTAAAAAATAAAAACAAGAATATATTTAAGTTTTCATAAACTGAAAACACATCAAGTTTCTAGGGAAATCTGCACAAAATATTAAAATACATTCATCCTCAGAAATTCTAATTGAACAATGAAAACCCAAGAAACAAAGGGAAAGTCATATTTGATAGCCAACTTCAAAAGCATGGAGAGCAAGGCCTAGAAATCACAGTTCCTATAACTATGACATTAACTCAATATAATGAGAGGAAAATCTTTATCCAGGAGATGATGGAATTCTGTGCATAAGACAGAATACAGTGCAAACTGCACTAGACACAGTGATAAGAACATAGCTGAAAAACTACAAAACATTCTGAAAAACAGATCAAAACATGTATATATATGTAGGAAGCCTGCCCCCATGTCATATATAAATGCAAACTTATTCTTGTTCACTCATGAGCACTAAGTACTTTATCCAAGGCAGAATATTTTAATTAAAACAAATAATAGTCTACTTCTCTTGTAAAATCTAGTTAATAAATTTACTCTGCTATGTAACCATAATGTGTCTAAGATAGACTTAAAATTAATGACAATATCTTTCTACGGCTTGTGGAACTCTTCTCAAAATTCCAGGCTTTGGAAATAGATCTGAGCAGTATCTGTATATTACTTTTCTCCTTGTGAAGCAAACACCAGATGCTGTTGTCAGAATTCTGTCATTACAATGATTCATGAGCACCATGCTCTAACTAATCTGCTGGACAACAGGGCACCATCTAGACATATCGTGACCAAACAAAATGAAATACAAGGGAGACAATGACCCTATTCTGGAGAATTTATAATCTACGTCAACACTGAGGTTTTGTTTCACTGGTTAGCAAAATAAAATCAAATACTTTCTTCGAGTGTTCTGTAGCTATGACTCTACTTCTAGTTTAACGACCAGGAAAGACGTAAGTATGACTTTATTAGGTCAATTAGCAACAATTATCACGGGAGGGCAGTACAAAAATTAACTGAGAGCAATGCTTCCACCTACATTAGACCTAAAATAAAACTACACCAAGCTCTGCAAGGTAAATGAAGAGATGAGGTCCCTAACAAGGAAAAAAAAATTAATAAGAACTCAAAGGAGTAAAGACTTTAATTAACCAGTCCTCTAGGAAGGAACAGAGGATGGTGCTGAGAGAACAGATGCTGGAGACAAATGTGGGGGTCTGGATTCCCGCACCCCCGCTCACCAGCTGTGACCCTGCCGAGTCAAGGCACGTCTCTGCACCTCAGGCTCCTGATCTACAGGCAGGGTAACAACAGTGCCTCTCTCCTAGATCCGCTGTAAGAATTAAACTGCCTTAAATATAAAGTTCGCGTGAAATAGCTCAGATCTTAGACATGACGCTGAGAGCAGAAGCAACAAAGAAAATGTAGATAAAGTGGACTTCATCAAAATTTAAAACTTCTGTGCTTCAAAGGACACCATCAAGAAAATGGAAGAACAACTCACAGAATAGGAGAAAATTTTTGCAAACCGACTGATGAGGAACTTGCCTCTACAACACAAAAGGAACTCTTACAACTCAGTAATAAAAAGACAAATAACCCCATCAAAAATAAAGGGTCTGGAGACTTCCCTGGTGGCCCAGTGGCTAAGACTCCCTGTTCTTAAGGCAGGGGGCCCCGTTCGTTCCCTGCCCAGGGAGCTAGATCCCACGTGCTGCAACAAGGAGCCTGCATGCCACAACTAAGACCCCGAGCAGCCAAATAAATAAATACACACATTTTTTAGAAAAAAAGTAAAGGATCTGAAGACATTTTTCAAGCAAAATGTACAAACGGCCAATAAGCACAATGAAAAGATGTTTGGTACCAATAGCTATAAAGGAAATGAAATCAAGACTACGAGGATGAAGAAAATTATGATCCAGAAAGATGCCTGCCCTGCAGTGGGCACTGAAGCACTGTCTGCAGTAGCCAGGGCACGGGAGCTACCTAAGTGGTGCAGAGACGGATGAAGAAGGCTGTGGTGCACATAAAGCATAGAGTGCCACTCAGTCATAAGAAAGAGCAGACTGATGCCGCGCGCAGCAACAGCGATGGACCTAGAGATGGCCAAGCTGACCGATACGGCGTGCGGCAGCGGCGACGGACCTAGAGATGGCCAGGCAGACTGATACGGCGCGCAGCAGCGGCGACGGACCTAGAGATGGCCAGGCAGACTGATACGGCG
>SJYX01005351.1:256161-277531 GCA_006410675.1 Oreotragus oreotragus
CGCAGCAACAGCGATGGACCTACAGACGGCCAGGCAGACTGATACGGCGCGCAGCGACAGCGATGGACCTAGAGATGGCCAGGCAGACTGATACGGCGCGCAGAGACAGTGACGGACCTAGAGATGGCTAGGCAGACTGATACGGAGCACAGCAGCGGCAACGGACCTAGAGATGGCCAAGCAGACTGATACGGCACGCAGCAACAGCGATGGACCTACAGACGGCCAGGCAGACTGATACGGCGCGCAGCGACAGCGATGGACCTAGAGATGGCCAGGCAGACTGATACGGCGCGCAGCAACAGCGATGGACCTACAGACGGCCAGGCAGACTGATATGGCGCGCAGCAACAGCGATGGACCTACAGACGGCCAGGCAGACTGATACGGCGCACAGTGACAGCGATGGACCTAGAGATGGCCAGGCAGACTGATGATACCGCGTGCAGCAACGGCGATGGACCTAGAGATGGCCATACTGAGTGAAGGGAGGCACGAGAGACAAATGAATGACACTGCTTGCATGTGGAACCTAAGGAAAGGGTGCAGATGCACTTGTTCCCAGAGCAGAAGTAGAGTCACAGATGTAGAGAACAAACCTACCATTGCCAGAGGATCAAGGCGGGAGGGATAAATTGGGAGACTGGTATTGACACAGACACTCTGCTATCTGTATAAAACAGATAACTAATGCAGACCTACTGTACAGCACAGGGAACTGCAGTCCATAACGGCCTATTATGGGAAAAGAATCTAAAAAAAGAGTGGATTTTATGTAGTATACGTATAACTGATTCACTCCACTGTATACCTGAAACCAACACAGCATGGTAAATCAGCTATGCTCCATATATATATACCTAATATGGCAAACATGGTATTTTACCATTACTAAATGTACACAAATATTTACAAATACAAATAAAGACCACATTTACATTTTAAACAAACAAACCAAAAAAAAACAAAAACCTACAAGAAGAATCCACTTAACACTCATAAGAATAGCTATGATCAAAAAGATAACAACACCCAGACCTGGAACTCCAAGAGCCCCAGGGACGGTTGCATGAAGCTGGCCAGGAGAGAGGACCACGCTAGGGTTTGTCCCGGTCCACTCGCAGCCTCCTTGTCGCCTGGGTTTAGATGGCTCCCGCCAAGAAGGGTGGCAAGAATGAGGCTCAGTCTGCCATCAACAAGGTGGTCACCAGAAAATAGACTATCAACCTTCACCAGAGCTTCCACGGAGGGGCTNCATGAAGCTGGCCAGGAGAGAGGACCACGCTAGGGTTTGTCCCGGTCCACTCGCAGCCTCCTTGTCGCCTGGGTTTAGATGGCTCCCGCCAAGAAGGGTGGCAAGAATGAGGCTCAGTCTGCCATCAACAAGGTGGTCACCAGAAAATAGACTATCAACCTTCACCAGAGCTTCCACGGAGGGGCTTCCGAGAAGCACACCCCTCGAGTATTCAGAGAAATCCTGAACTTTGTCATGAAGGAGATGGGAGCTCCAGATTTGTGTGCTGACACCCAGATCAGCAAAGCTGCTGGGCCAAAGGAAGAAGGAGTGTCCCATGTTGTGTGAGGTTGTCAGAAAACATAAGGAAGACTCACCACCCAAGCTCTGTATGTTGGCTACCTACGTATCTGTCACCATCATCGAAAATCTACAGATGGTTACTGTGGCTCAAAACTATCCAGTAATAATCAAATAAAGTCACAGAACTGCAAAAGATGATAACAAGCATTGATGAGGATAGAGAAACTGAAACTCTCATACACTGCTGGTAAGACTGTTACCTAGCACAACCGCTTTGGAAAACGAGCTGGCGGTTCCTCAGATAGTTAAACAGTTAGCTACCCCGTGACCCAGCACTTCTGCTTCCCAGGCACACACGAGAACTGGAAGCGTGTCCACGTAAAAACTTACACATGCACGTTCACAGCACCACGACTCCTTAACAGCCAAAAAGGGGAAACAACCCAAAAGTCTACCCGTAAGGTGAAATGTCATTCAGCAAAACCAAAACATGAAGTACTGACCCATGCTAAAACATGGACACTGAAGACATCATGCCAAGCTAAAGAAGTTAGTCACAAAAGACCACAAGTTGCAGGGTTCCATTTATACGAAATGTCTAGCACAGGCCAATCGAGAGAGAAGAGCTGCTGCGTGGGGCGGAGGAGGTCAGGGCAAGTTGGGGGTGACTGGGGTGATGAAAACGCCCAAGACTGACAGTGACACACCACTCCGGGCACACAGTGGAACCTCTGCATATATTAGTGGGTGAACTGTATGAAAACTGTTAAGAATAAAAAAGCCCCTGGACCAGTACTCTGACATTATAAGTGCAAACTGCTCACTTTTACTACAGGAGGAAGAAACTCCTGTCAACATGAAAATGGGAAAAGCAAATCTGAGTTAACTGAATTGGACAAAAAATCATTTCACTGGAAACAGGGGCTGAATGTTCACAAAACACTCAGAAATTACAGGAAATAACAGTGCAACACCACGAAGCATTCTGCTTCAAACGCCGATCAAGGGCTCGGAAGCTGAGCTGTGAGAAATGGCTGGAGGAGAAGCCTGGTTTGCTCATGTTGGTGCATCCCACCAAACAAGCACCGGAGCCAGTAACCAGGGGCTGTCAAACTCCTCCTTCCGGCCCGTGAAACGTCTGTGCAGAAAGAAGGCAGCAAAAACCCTGAGACAGTTTGCTTCAAATAACTCATCCATTGAAAGCTCAAAAATTAAAAGATAATGATCCAGTTTCGGGCTGGGTTTTCTATGGAGCCAAATGAGAGAACACCAGCCGTCGAGAGGCAGAGTCAGCGCAAGGCTCCCACCAGCAGGCTTCCCACCCACACGTGTGCCAGGGTTTAGCAGGCAGAGGAGACAAGCATAACGTCTGAGACAGGAGGTGCTGGCGAGTGAAGAGAGGGCTCAGCCAGCCCTGGACAAAGGCCCCACGGGCAGAGGCTAGGAGGTTCTCGGTGAACTGGAGTGGCCCGGGGCGTGAACGGACTTGGGGGGTAGGGGAGCAGAATCTCAATCTCTCCTTGCTCTCCCTGGGGGAGGAGGGGCTGAGGCTGCGTCCTTCTCGCCTGGAACCATGACGGAGGACGCCCTGGGACACCAGACCCCGCCTCTGCAGCCAGCCTCAAGCTCTCCCACGGGACCCTGACATGCGCCTGAACATCAGCGCCACAGAAACACCCCCACTTCACTCTCAGCACTCAAGACTCAGTTTCATCCCAATACCACCTTATCTTGAAAAGTTGCAGAAGTAAAACATATTACATTCTTCCTTTAATTTCAACGTGTGACTGATTTTTCTGACATCGCTAAGCTCCTTCTACTTAGTAAAGCATCTGGTTCTTCCACGAGTGAATCCAGGACTTCCTGTCACCGGCAAAACTAGCCGGTGTGGCCTCAATAACTCCTACTGGTCAAACACCAACACATCTAACACTGATTTCATCGTTCATCGGTTTCAGCCACGAGGTGCGGGGGTGTCCTTCAGCCACAGAGCCCAACCTCAGCTGCTTTCTCATCAGCAACTCAGGTCTCCTGAAAACACCAAAGCATTTGCTTCCCTTCCTACATACAGGAAGGGAAACACTTCCACAAACTCCGTCAGGGAACATCAGCCTAGAGGAAGAATGCAACACAAATGTTAAAACAAAAACCTACAAACCTGAAGCAGTTTCATCTCAGAAGCAAGATATACAATGAGATGAGGGAAGGTGTGCTGGCCACAAAGCACGTGCAAGCGTGACCCCCTGATTCCTATCCTTCAAAGGATGGGAGGGTTTTCTTTTTTTTTTATGAGTCTTTGTCATTGTTTCCAATTAAGCCAGAAAATAATAGATCTCATTTTGAAATAATTACACACTGCAATAAAAAGAGATTTTTGCTATATTAATTAAAGAAGACATTAAGAGGGGAAAGGAAAACCCACCTCTGCAAAAAAAAATAATAATAATAAGCACAATGTCTTTCCCTGTTAACACACACACAAAATGCAACAGAGAGTTCAAATTCACACTGAGAGGAGCGTAAGCCACAGAATCAGAGCAGAATCACGACTTCAAAATTAACGGGACAGGCATGCTCAGTGCATTCCGAGGATTTTAAAGGCACACTGCAAATCATTCACTTTCCCATGCTGGAGGAAGGACTTCCCTCCTGGACAGACAGCATCAATCAATAGGGTGCCCCATCAAACAAGGAACAAACAGCGATCACGTTCATAACTGTACTGATTTAAAGTTACTTAAATCAGCACGGTTCCAAAGATCACAATCCAGAAACTGTAACCGTTCATTCACACCACCATGAAACAAGCACTTAAAGAAAATAACCAAAGAGACTAAGCACACAGATCATGTACCTGGGTCAATGAGAACTTCTTGGGCCCCTGGAAGAAAGAACAGATTATGATCTTTTATCTGAAAAACAAAACCACTTTTAAAGATAACTACTAAATCACATTTCATAATTCACATACCCTTGAAAACTCTGAGACACTTGTGTCTGATCAGAAAAACAATTCTGAGTAACAGTATGTTACAATTCAATGCCTTTCTGCTTTAGAAGCTACTGGCTCTCATACCCTGCACAAACCGTAACGTGCCTCCCCGTCTGCCTCCCGCCCCTTCTGAAACAAGCATGACGACTTATTCCCTCAAATCGGCCAAATGACAGAAGTGAAAGTGAACTACCAATTTATTTGTGTAAATAAATGCCCACACCTTGGCCTGGAGGAGAAAGGTATTAGATGGCTACATGGAACTTATTTCTCCTTTCCTGAAACCACACTCCCTCACACACACACACACACACTCACACACACACACTCACACACACACACTCACACATACACACACACACACACACACACACACACACACACTCTCTCACACACACACTGAATTACTGGACACTTCACAAGTTGAGGATTTCCAATTTCTAGAAGGTAGCTCTGTAGTTAGTCTACTACACAAGACTGTTAACTTCATTAATTATCAAGAAGGCTTTGAAAGCCCTGATCATCGGCTGAATCATCCAAGTATCAATGAGACCCAGTTAGCCTTCTCCATAGAATGCAATTTCTCACGATGGCGAATCACACCCTAAGAGGCACTGGATCCAAGAATTCTGCCGATCATCAGCTCTGACAGTTTTTAAACACATTAACAAGTTACACAAAGCTGTGTCCCAATAACACAGTTGTATTGAAATAGCACATGTATTCAGCTGTCCACACAGAGAACAGCTCCCAGGATGCTACTTAACAGCCACTTTGTGTATTGCAATCTTTATTTTTAAATGCAGACTAAAAATCACTGCAATCCAGAAGCCACCATTATAATAACAAACAGGTGCTTCTATCGTTGACACTGACTATACACCAAACGCAACGCTTGACCATCATCACGTGTGACTGTCAGGGCAGCCCTACAAGGCAGGTGGGGATGAGAAAGCCTGCGGGGCAGACGGACTGATGGACGGACGGGGACCCAGGGGAGCTGCTCCATCATGGCCCCCAACAGGTGCCACCCGGTCTGCACTGAGAGGGTACTGGCTGCGGGGAACCTCGGGGAGGTTGGGATTTCAAGATGGTGCTAAAAATGTCCTGTTCAGTGAAAACTCTGATCAAATATAGTATCCTGTGCCACATCCTTTAAATAGGAGACCTTTTTTTTTTGGATGCCTCAGCGTCATTATCACAATCATCAATTACTCAACCCCTCAGGGCGTCCAGGGATAAACGGGGGTCCCATGCTAACTGCACTGAGACTGCAGAGCTTTTCAGGCTGTTTTATGAAGTTTGTAAAAATCTTTTTATCTCACGACTCACCCAGGCGGTCAACTACCACTTCTTACTGGTGTGAATGTACCACCTGAAATGACCCTTTTCTGTCTTTTAAGCTAATTCATCTAATCCGATCTTTTCGAACAACAAGCTCGGCCACAAAAAAACGGACTGCTTTCTACCAGCTGGACTTTAACTGGACTCCCTGGAAGCTCTTTCCTTTCATTAAACCCACTTCTAGGTACATGACAGTCTTCTGATTAGTGGGCTCTGCTAACTGATTATCTGGGCTACTTAGAAGCTTCTCATCTCATGTCCATGTGTGAGGGGGTGTGAAGATAATAATTGGCACTGTCTGAAGAAATCACAATGAGAAACAGGACATCGTCCAGCCAGAGCTCCATGGGTACCTCAGTGTGCTCAGAATTATATTATCAGCGTCATCCACCCTCAATGGACAGGTTTCACATTAACCAAACTCGAACAGATCTGCTGCTTAGACCATGATAAATGAGGGTCACAGTGCATGGACCTGGCTGAGACGCAGCTGTGAACGCCCGCAAAACTCTCCCTTTCCCACCCTTTCCAGGCTGACCAATGGACAGGTGCATATGCAGATCCACAGACGGGCTGAACTCTGAGAGCCTGTAGCCAGACTGCTGGGGTTTGAATCCCAGCTCTGCCCAGCTCTGTGACCTTGGTGAAATCACTTACCCTGGCTCTCTGTGCCTCAATCCCCACATCTGTAAAATTGGGATCATAATGCAACCCACCTCACTTGGTTGTTGTGAGGATTAAAGGATTAAAGTGGTGTCTGTAAGATGCTTAGAAAAGCATGTAGTGCACGTCAGGTGCTCAACAAATGGTGCCTGTGAAGTGTGCCACGCGTGCGTGCTCAGCTGTGTCCAACTGTTTTGTGACCCCATGGGCTTCGCCCTCCACACTCCCGACCTCTGATCCACGGCCAGCCCTCGTCACACAAACGGGCTGAGGAGTGGGCTCGGGGAGTTTGGGAGACAAGGGGGACACGGGAAACCTTCCTTTGCCCAGGTGCTGGCCACGCTCGGGAAGCACCCAGGATGCTCAGCTCCGTGACGTGACGGCCCTGAGCACGGTGGGGCCAGGTCCCCTCGCGAGCGCCTGCTGTGGCCCAGAGTGGCCTCTCCAGCCCCAGGACAAAATATTAAGACACCCGTTTCCCCGAAGCCCTGAAGTGCATGGAGAATGAGGCCTTATCAGTAACGAAGAGGACATTGCCTCCACCCCCTACACTTTCGCCCCATCTCTCAGTTGGCTGGTGGAGAAAATAGGAGTGTAATTACTGGGCCCACCTGAGCCCCAGCATGAATTAATTAGCCCAAATTGGTGCAGCTTCATGTTCAGGGTGACTGTACAGCAGCCTCATTCCGATGCTGCTGCTAAATTATAAGTATAGGAACTACTGACCCTCTTCAAATATTTTACCCATTTCTTAATTGGATCTTCCATCATAAAACCAGCTTTCCCTGTTTTAATTCCTTTGTAATTGCTAAAGACTGTAAAATGATGGCTTCATACCAAACAAGAGCTAAGGGTCTGTGCTCTTTTGAGATAACCACCATGCTAAACAATTCACATAATTTCTAATTCTCACCATTCCACAAAGCAGCAGTAGCATCTCTATTTTACACATAAGGGGGAAACTCAGAAAAAACTGACTCAAGTTGGCATGGCTAAAGGGGTAGCATGTGAATTCAACCCAAGTCAAAAACCTACCCTCCCTCCTACACCAACCAAGTCACCTCCCACTGATTAACGCACAGCAGCGGGTTCAATACTCAGGGAGTTCAACACATTTTTCTGCTTTAAGGTACTCCAGGGACCACTTCGTGGCTCACTGGTTTCTAATATTGGAAGAAAAGTCCAATTTTGCCATTGTTTGCACAGCAAGCCTGAAATTCTCACACTGAGATGACAGAATAAAAATAAGGTATAAATAACTAGAATAATTCTTCCAGGTACCCAGACATGACAATGTGCTATCCTGAAGCACTAAACAAAGTCAGATTAAAGGACTGTCAGTTAAATCTTCCACAAACAGGAAAATGAAGACTTTTTAAAGGTGCAACAGCGCCACCTATGGCCCGAAAGGCTTTCTGTATAATAAAGGATTAATAAAAGGTTTTCAAAAATTGGAGACGCAGAGCCTATAACTAAAAGCTTATAATACTAACAGCACACAATGAATTCTGCTTCAGGGGAGGGAATGGAATTCAGTATTTAATCTGAAATTGTTAACATTCCTGAACATAAACAAAAGACACAGGCTCATGGAAACTGATCTTAGAAGAAGGAGGAATCCAGTCCAGCCTCTTCATCTTACAGGCGGGGAGACTGAGAGCCAGACCTTCCAGGGGTCGGCTGTAAAGCTCTGCGCATCCTCACGCCCTGCACTGGCTGTACCAGCTCTGCATTCATGAAAGGCAGGTCTGCCTGCTTCCACAAGCAGGCCGTCTCGGTGTCTGGCAAAACACTTCCCAGAGTAGCAGTAGTATAGTGAAATCGCTCAGCTATGTCTGACTCCTTACGACTCCATGGACTATAACCCACCTGAATCCTCTGTCCATGGAATTCTCCAGACAAGAAGACTGGAGTGGGTTACCATTCCTGTCTCCAGGAGATTTTCCTGACTCAAGGATAGAACCTGGATCTCCTGCATTGCAGGCAGATTGTTTACCATCCGAGCCACTCCCCAAGAGTGGCTAACTACAAATCATACAATTTTGCTGAAATAAATCAAACATTTACTTATATATTAAAACACTATGAGTATAAGATGTGTATAAGAGACAGTTCTTAGGCTACAGACCAAGTTAATGGTAAATTAGGGATTCATACTCAAGCAGTCTAATTTCAGAGTTCATAGATTTAAATTTATTTTATACATCACATAGCATTTTTACAACTTTCTTCATTAAAATTGTGTATAACATAAAATAAGCAGAGTATTTTTCCAAACAACTGATGGTGTACTTAATTTTTATTAAAATAATAAAAATTAAGTGATTTTCACAATATAAAGCAAATTCAAAAATGGACACTAAATATGGAATTTTTGTTGTTCAGCTGCTCGGTTGTGTCTAACTCTTTGTGACCCTATGGACTGCAGCACACCAGGCTTCCCTATCCATCACCAACTCCCAGAGTTTGCTCAAACTCATGTGCATTGAATCGATGATGTCACCCAACCATGTCATGCTCTGCCATTCCTTCTCCTCCTGCCTTCAATATCTCCGAGCATCATAGTCTTTCCTAATAAGTCAGGTCTTCACATCAGGTGGCAAAATTACTGAACCTTCAGCATCAGCATCAGTCCTTGCAATGAATATTCAGGGTTGCTTGATTTCCTTGCAGCCCAAGGGATTCTCAAGAATTATCTCCAACACCACAGTACAAAAACATCAATTCTTTGGTACTCAGCTATCTTTATGGTCCAGCTATCACGTCCGTACATGACTAACGGGAAACCCATACTTTGACTAGATGGACTTTGTTGGCAAAGTAATATCTCTACTTTTTAATATGCTGTCTAGGTTTGTCATAGCTTTTTTCCAAAGAGCAAGTGTCTTCTAATTTCATGGTTGCAGTCACCATCTGCAGTGATTTTGAAGCCCAAGAAAATAAAGTCTGTCACCATTTCCTCACTGCTTCCCCATCTATTTGCCATGAAGTGATGGGACCGGATACCATGATCTTAGTGTTTAGAATGTTGAGTTTTAAGCCAGCATTTTCACTCTCCTCTTTCACATTCATCAAGAGGCTCTTTAGTTCCTCTACCCTTTCTGCCGTAACTGTGGTGTCATCTGCATATCTGAGGTTATTGATATTTCTCCAAGCAACCAGCTTGTGTTTTATCAAGCCTGGCATTTTGCATGGTGTACTCCACATATAAGTTAAATAACTACAGTGACAATATACAGCCTTGATGCACTCCTTTCCCAATTTGGAACCTGTCCATGGTTCCATGTCTGGCTCTAAATGTTGCTTCTTGACCTGCACTCAGGTTTCTCAGGAGGCAGGTAAGATGGTCTGGAATTCCCATCTCTTGAAGAATTTTCCACAATTTGTTGTGATTCACACAGTCAAAGGCTTTGGCATAGTCAATGAAGCTGAAGTAGATCTTTTCCTGGAATTCTCTTGCTTTTTCAATGATCCAACAGATGTTGGCAATTTGATCTCCAGTTCCTCTGTCTTTTCTAAATCGAGATTGAACATATGGAAGCTCTCAGTTCATGTACTGTTGAAGCCTCACTTGGAGAATTTTGAGCATTACTTGGCTAACATATGAAAAGAGTGTAATTATGTGGTAGTTTGAACATGACACTGCCTTTCTTTAGGATTCGAATGAAAACTGACCTTTTCCAGTCCTTTGGCCACTGCTGAGTTTTCCAAATTTGCTGGTATTTTGAGTGGAGCACTTTAACAGCATCATCTCTTAGGATTTGAAAAAGCTCAAATGGAATTCCATCACCTCCACCAACTTTGTTTGTAGTGATACTTCCTAAGGCCCACTTGACTTGCACTCCAGAATGTCTGGCTCTAGGTGAGTGATCATACCATTGTGGTTATCTGGGTCATTTATATCTTTTTTGTATAGTTCTGTGTACTCTTGCCCTCTACTTAATATCTTCTGCTTCTGTTAGGTCCATACCATTTTTTTCCTTTATCATGCCCATCTTTGCATGAAATGTTCCCTTGGTATCTATGATTTTCTTGAAGAGATCTCCAGTCTTTCCCATTCTATTCTTTTTATCTATTTCTTTTCATTGTTCAGTTATGAGGGCTTTTAAGAGTCATTTAAAAAAAAAAATTTATTAACTGTATTTTATGTGCCTTAGTCTTATGGCAGAAAGTGAAGAAGAACTAAAAAGCCTCTTGATGAATGTGAAAGAAAATGAAAAAGTTGGCTTAAAACTAAATATTCAGAAAACTATGATCATGGCATTTGGTCCCTGACTTCATGGCAAATAGATGGGGAAATAATGGAAAAAGTGACTGTATTTTGGGGGGCTCCAAAATCACTGCAGAAAGCGACTGCCATGAAATTAAAAGATACTTCCTCCCTGGAAGAAAAGTTATGACCAACTTAGACAGCATATTAAGAAGCAGGGACATTACTTTTCCAACTAAGATCCATCTAGTCAAAGCTATAGTTTTTCCAGTAGTCATGTGTGCATGTGAGAGTTGTACTATAAAGAAAGCTGAGTACTGGAGAATTGATGCTTTTGAACTGTGGTGTTGGAGAAAACTCTTGAGAGTCCCTTGGACTGCAAGGAGTTCCAAACAGTCAATCTTAAAGGAAATCAGTCCTGAATATTCATTGGGAGGACTGATGCTGAAGCTGAAACTCCATCATGTGAGAGTTGTACTATAAAGAAAGCTGAGTACTGGAGAATTGATGCTTTTGAACTGTGGTGTTGGAGAAAACTCTTGAGAGTCCCTTGGACTGCAAGGAGTTCCAAACAGTCAATCTTAAAGGAAATCAGTCCTGAATATTCATTGGGAGGACTGATGCTGAAGCTGAAACTCCATTACTTTGGCCACCTGATGCGAAGTACTTACTCACTGGAAAATACTCTGATGCTGGGAAAGATTGATGGCAGGAGGAGAAGGAGATGACAGAGGATAAGATGTTTGGATGGCATCACCAACTCGGTGGTCATGAGTTTGAGTAAGCTCCAGGAGTTGGTGACTGACAAGGAAGCCTCACATGCTGCAGTCCACGGTGTCACAAAGAGTCAGACACACCTGAGGAACTGAACTGAATTGCATTTTATGTGCATGTTTTAATAAAGTTCACAGAACTACTTATTAATTTTAACTACAAGAGAGAATGAGGGAATTGACTTCTTCATTAGCATACTAATTAAAATTTATGAACTAGACTTCTGCTTCTGGCAATAATCAAGTAAAATATTCAGACTTAACCTCAACCATTCCTGGGTTGGGAAGATCCCCCAGAGAAGGAAATGGCCACCCACTCCAGTATTCTTCTCTGGAGAATCCAATGGACAGGGGAGCCTGGCAAGCTACAATCTATGTGGTCACAAGAGTTGGACATGACTGAGCAACTAAGCACACAACCTCAACCATGAACAATTAGAGAATAAGGGAAGACACCCAAACAAAAATGGACTGTAGATAATTGATAACATAAGACCGTGATCACCCAAAGTGGAAAAATAAGGAATGTGAGAAATAAAATTGCCTAGAGACACATTATAGTACGTAGACAGAGATCCCAGCTAGAGCTCAGCAATATCACTGAGCTAAGCATATAGGTAAAGAATCCGCATGCAATGCAGGAGATGCAAGAGGTGTGGGTTCAATCCCTGGGTCAGGAAGATCTACTTGAAGAGGTCATCAAAACCCACTCTAGTATTCTTAACTGGAAAACTGCGTGTACAGAGGAGCCTGGCTATCTATGGTCCATAAGGTTGCAAAGAGTTAGACATGACTGAAGCGACTTAGCCCAGGCATGGAGCATATAGAGACTAAAGTTTATGTGCACTGAGGCAGCTGTAAGTTGTAAGGCATAGTTCAGTGTAAGAGGAACCTATGTAGAAAACGAGCACTAAAACTCTGCATAACGATTACCATAAGTCTTCACAGAATACTTAATTGCATATATGTACAATGAAAGCTTATGGGATTAGGAAAAAGTGATAGGGTGATGGTATAAGCTAGAAAATTCTCAGATATTACATGAGGTGCAGAGATACTCAAAATCCAACAACATTACTGGAGAGTCAACTGTCAACAACTTTTGACATTCAGTAAGATTCTTGGTTCCTGTTTCAGTATCCTATCATTTTGCCTTTTCATAGTGTTCATGGGGTTTTCAAGGGAAGAATACTAAAGTGGTTTGCCATTCCCATCTCCAATGGACCATATTCTGTCAGACCTCTCCACCATGACCCGCCTAATTTGGGTAGCCACACATGGCATGGTGTAGTTTCATTGAGTTAGACAAGGCTGTGGTCCATGTGATCAGATTGTCTAGTTTTCTGAGATTATGGTTTCAGTGTGTCTACCTTCTGATGCCCTCTCACAACACCTACCGTCTTACTTAGGTTTCTCTTACCTTGGACGTGGGTTGTGTCTTCACGGCTACTCCAGCAAAGCGCAGCTGCTGCTCCTTACCTTGGACGAAGGGTAACTCCTCACGGCCATCCCTCCTGACCTTGAATGTGGAGTAGCTCCTCTGGGCCTTCCAGGGCCTGCACAGCCACTGCTCCTTGAATGTGGGGTTGCTTCTATGCAGGTCAGGAAGCAACAGTTACAACTGGACATTGAACAACAGACTGGTTCCAAATAGGAAAAAGAGTACGTCAAGGCTGTATATTGTCACTCTGCTTATTTAACTTATATGCAGAGTGCTGCTGCTGCTGCTAAGTCACTTCAGTCGTGTCCGACTCTGTGTGACCCCATAAACAGCAGCCCAACAGGCTCCCCCATCCCTGGGATTCTCCAGGCAAGAATACTGGAGTGGGTTGCCATTTCCTTCTCCAATGCATGAAAGAGAAAAGTGAAAGTGAAGTCGCTCAGTCTGTCCAACTGTTAGCGACCCCATGGACTGCAGCCCACTAGGCTACTCCGTCCATTGGATTTTCCAGGCAAGAGTACTGGGGCTGGGTGCCATTGCCTTCCCGGATATGCAGAGTACATCATGTGAAATGCTGGGTTGGAAGAAGCACAAGCTGGAATCAAGATTGCCGAGAGAAATATCAATAACCACAGATATACAAATGACACCACCCTTATGGCAGAAAGTGAAGAGGAACTTAAAATCCTCTTGATGAAAAGTGAAAGAGGAGAGTGAAAATGTTGGCTTAAAGCTCAACATTCAGAAAACTAAGATCATGGCATCTCAGGCAAGAGTACTGGGGTGGGGTGCCATTGCCTTCCCCAATACACAGTGACTATGCATCAGTAACTCAGTTGATCCTTCTAAATTATCTGTCATTGTGACAGCAAGTTGTTACTGAACATCTCTTGGGTGCTTAGTACAATGTGTCTGACTCAGTCAGATAAGGTAAATAACATTCTTCAAATTTCACCAACGAGGAAATATACTTAGGCCATAAAAAAAAAAATCTTGCATATTCATCATAAGGAGAGAAAACAATAAAAATTTAACTTTCCCTCAACACTCAGTGGTTTAATCCTTTCTTCCATACTACAGACTACATGAAACCAATTCAGTCTTTATAACTTTTCCTTTCAACAAGCCTCACTAGAGAAAAACGAGTGGTAGGCTTGCATGTTCAAAGCCCACTTCTCTTTTCCACTGTAATCACTTCCAACGTTTTGTTTTTCATGTTTACAGACTTAAGAAATCCTAACTTTTTAGGTCACTAGCTGAGAATAAAACATTTGCGAAAACATACAATTTTAATCCCTGCTGCTCTATCTCGCGTTCTCACTGGATCTCTTCTTTGAAGGCCTCATGAGGCTGAGATCACTAAAGCCGGTCATTTACGAACACACTGCAGTTTGGGAAGCCAGTCAACGGGAGGCTGATAAGAGGAGCAACCGAGGACGCACAATGTGGTCGGCCCAGCCTGGTTCCAGCCGCGAGTCTGCCCCTGTGAGCGGCGAGATTCGGACCAAGCGACCGAATCCACTTAAACCTCAGTCCCTCGCCTGCGAAAAGGAGTTACTGATAACTGCTACGGGATAAAATACCTGCTATGCAGTAAAACCTCAGGAAGCAGTTAGCACAGCCTGGCTGGGGGGAGGTGCCAAATGATTCCTAGCTGTTTTGGTGATCATGCTTGCTGTTAGTAATTTAAGCTAGTCCAAAAAGGAGGAATATGTGTAAGTCAATAAGCATTTCCTTTTGGACTGATTGTACAATGTCCTATTGATTTTTTAATAAAGCAAGTTTTGTCCATTAATTATAGGCTTAAGCCAAGTTTTGTCCATTAATTATAGGCTTAAAGGGACAAGTCTCCAGAAAAACAATGAGTGGCCTCTAAACTCCGAATACAAGAAAGTGAAGTTTTGTCAAAAAAAAAAAAAAAAGAAATGCAACAGAAGGAGAATTAAAGTGAAAAGAGGGACTACAGAATGCATTTTGAAACTAAACTCAATTTTAAGGTGGGGGGGGAAATCCCTTTTCTCAGGTGAAATCTTGAAAAGTACACAAAGCGGATCTGAGATGTCTAGAGTCGTTTAACTTTATTCATGGACTCATATCACCAAGTCTTAAAAACTACTTGACAATCAACAATACTACTACTGATATATAACAGCCCCCAACATTTATCCAGGACTGGCTGGGATTGCGCAGATCCTTTCCATGTGTTTCATGTCTCACTCAGCCTTCACCAGGACCCGCTGAGGGAAATACAACTATTATCTCCCCCATCTCACAGGTACGGAAACTGAGGCACGGAGATTAAACTGGCTGCAGGTCACATCGGCATTAAATGACATCTGTATTTTCGCTGCTTTGCTGGTGAAGGAGGAACCTGAGACAGAATTCAAGGAAGAATGTTAAACAATCAGACTGTCTCACCTTCATCTCAAAGAGTAGATCCGTAAACTCCTGGTGTGAGATGGGGCTACAAACTGAGTAACCTTGCAATCTGTATCCAAGATGAAGCCGCATGGACAGGCATGCTCATGATATCAAATCCGTGCACAGCTCTGGACCCTTTACTGCCTGAAAGGCGGTGAAACCAACTCCCGTCTAAACAAGGGCAGCGTGGTCTGCTCTCATCCGAGCCTCACTGGGTGATCTCCTCGGACTGCCTCCAACAATAAAAAGTTCTCAAGTGCTGCACACCGGGCAGGGCTAAATAAAGACTTTTCTCTACTGCAGACAGAGCAATTTTCAGGTTTAAAACCTTTTTTTTTTGCCTTTATTCGGCAGGAGGAGAGACTGAAAGATTCCCCTAAAAGGTCTCTGGAATCTCACTAGTCACGTGAGTGGCACCGTCACAACACACTTTCTCTTCAAATATCAGGGAAAGAATAAAACAAAAGGCGTCCCCAGAGAGACAGCAGACTCTCTACAGAGAAGAGAAGACAGCTGTCCCCTGGGTTGGAGATGCAGGCGCTGGGCCACTGGCGGAAATGCCGAAATCTTGTCGCAGAGGCAGCAGTTACAACAGCACGGGGAGAAACACAGGTGGTAGCACCCAGCAGAGGCGTCTCCAGGCAGAACCGGAGCACAGCACAGTGGGGAGCAGAGGCCCTCTAGACCTCAGACTTCATCGCCTCACCTGCTCTACCCTCCTCTCCAGTGACTGAGGCCCCACTAGACCCCTGAAGAGCGGTGATAAAACATCCTCGAGAGCCACCAGAGCTTTATCTAAGCAGTTTGACACAGAATTCTGACCAAGTGGCTACACAGACTGACTCATAAAGGTGGTCTCCACAGTCTTTGCTGGTGTCGGGGAAAATGGTAAAACGGAGGGGAAAAAGAAACGTAAGGCATTTCCCTTCCAATACTCATCATCTGTCATGGGGTTTCTCTTTTGGGGATTAAAAAAAAAATCTATAAAAATCTCACGGATCAAAAAAAGCCTAGTAGCTTTATGATCCCTGCATTCTGTGTTACTATCTTCATGATCTGTGAGGTAGCACAACTACATCCTAAATGTTCATGGCAAATTCATTCATTAGGAGTCAAAAGGGTTAAGTTCACAGAACAACCGTCTGTGGGTCTGCTCCTCCAAAGATGATTTTTTACTCTCTCTATATGCTAACAAAACATCAGCAAATCAAACTTCACTGATTAAGGGAACTCCATCAACCAGAAAAAAAAACAAAAAAGCCCCTGGTCCCTCAGTTGGCTGTTAAAATTGACAGCGAGGACTCCCTTCACCAAATACCCAGAAACTGACAAGGACCCAGACACAGAACTTCAAAGTCAGTCTACCGTGAAATTTCATTCGGCTGCTCCGGAAATCAACCCATCGTTGCAATCCATTAATACCATTCGATAAGACTCAATAAGATCAATCCGTATTCTAACAGGATCAGAAGACAAGGTCTCGTGTGCAGGATTTCTGACTCAACGGATTCTACCCTTTACTCCAACAGCAGGCAGGCTTCACTCAGAGGGGACCGTAGTGGATTGTTCCTGCTCAAGGACAGTCATGGGGCCCAGCACAGGGCAGGGGCGGAGCTCACCTGGTCGATGCCTGTTGGCCGCTTCTGCAGGAAGGGCGCTCGCTGGGAACCTGCGAGCTCCAGCTTTACCGCCAGTTCCACCAGGGTAGTGATAGATGACGGAGGCCGAACACAGGCCTTCCAGGGCAGCTGGGCATTAAACAAAGGGTTCGGTTAATAAAGTTTGCAGCCCATCGTTAGCCAAAAATTACCCTAAGAATGATGTGAGCAGTTTGATGATGTGGAAAATGCCAGTTTTCCCCCAAAACACAGATCAAACCTACAGATCGCTGGTTTTGCTACAAACAGGACCAGGGCCCCTATCATGTCTGGCGGGCCTGGGTCGAGGCTGGCAGCACAGAAAGTTCCCGCGAAGCTCAAGGTCTCACTGAGGGGCTAAACATGAGTGAACAGGCCGTTCATTCACTCCTTTAACCAGCAGTCCAGTTCACACTGTGCGGCAAGCTCTGTGCTGGAGTTCGACACTGCAGACGGACAGAGCGGAAAGTGCCCCACAGTGAAAGTATCCTTGAAACCATACCAGTGGACCACACCGAAGGAGGAGAACACCTCTCCACATCTCTGACCCTGACAGCATCGACCCATCTGCAGCAAACACCTGGCAGGCCGTCTGCCCCTCGGAGGCAGCTGGGGCTGCTGTGGCGTGCCCATCTTCCATTGCTGGGAGTCACACCCCAACAACCTGGGCTGGGCCACCTGCCCCACAAGTCCTGTGCAGTGTTCATCTTTATCCAGCAGCTCGGAAGTTCTCAAATTTTTTGGTCTCAGAACTCCTGGATGCTTTTTTTGTGCAGGTTACATCTACAGACACTTACCATGTTTAAAAATAAAACTAGAAAAAGATTTAAATATTTATGTGTTCAAACCTTTTAGAAAATAATAAGCCCGTTACATGCTAAATTTCAATGAACAACAGCTATGTTTTAAAACAAAAACTATATGCTGGAAGGGTGACACTATTTTGCATTTTTTACAAATTCTTTAATGTCTGACTGGAGACAAGTGTGCTGGATTCTCACATCTGCTTCTGTGGTCGATCTGCTGTGACGTCACACGTCCCGGGGTCCCTGGGAGACCCCCCCGTGTGTTTCTGAGGGACCCAGAATGAAAAAGGCCACCAGTGGCAGTCCCCCCGACTCACGCCACCTTCACGGAACCCAACCAGCAGTCCTCACTAGGTGGGTCGGGGGCCCAGTGGCATTCTCTGGGGGTAAGGGCCTAAGCTGCAGCCCTACTCCACCAGCCCGGAACAACTCGTTACAGACCTCTCCTTCAAGGAGACAGGAAGACTCCCATTTGCCATCCCTCCTGCTTAGTCCTTTACCAGTTTCTCATTTTTTTCCCATCTGTTCCTTCTCTTTCCCTATCTCCTTTAAGAAGCCAAATTACAAAATTCAAGTCCATTTTAAAATTTACATTTAGTGTGTTCTGTCCCTGTGGTACTTGCTCAGTGTCCAACTCTGTGCGACCCCATGGACTGTAGCCCACCAGGCTCCTCCATCCATGGGACTCTCCAGGCAAGAATGCTGGAGTGGGGTGCCGTTTCCTTCTCCGAGTGTGTCCTGTGGGACGCCGCTAATCTTCTATTGAAGAACTTCGCTGCTTGCCTCTGACTTGTGTTTACTCTAAGTGGCTGACGGGCCCTCTGACTGAGCTGCTGGCCTCTTCCAGGAAAGAGCCCTATTTCAGTCCTCACTGGCACTGCACTCATTTAACAAGCATTTGCGGAACACCTACAACGCGCTAGCTGATGGACACACACAGACCACACCTCCCACTCCTGCCTGCAGGAGACAGTCCCTGAAGGACAAAAACACGCTAACAGGCAGCCCCAGCATGGAAACTAAACTCTGTGCAGACGTTCTGTACAAGACCCACTGTACCCACTGCGTGGAGGGGTCAGAAGAGGCTGTCCTTTGAAGCAGCTTTTCAAGTTTTTTTAGTCGAGATATAATTCACCCAGTCAAAAGTGTACGATTCAGCAGTTTTGTGCGTTCACTGCTGTGCAACCCTTGCCACTGTCTAATCCCAGAATCTTTCCATCTCCTGCAGAGAAAGCCCACGCCCATCAGCAGACCCTCCCGTCCCCACGCCCCCTCCCCCCCCCCAACCCAGGCAACCAGTCGTCTGCAACCCTGTCCTCTCTGCGTCCAGGTCTGTCTGTGNACATCTAGATGTGTATAAGAGACAGCCCCAACCCAGGCAACCAGTCGTCTGCAACCCTGTCCTCTCTGCGTCCAGGTCTGTCTGTGCAGACACTGCAGATCATCGGTCACACGCTGTGCGGCCTTTTGGGTGCGGCTCCTTCTCCCTGACATGACGTTATCAGGGTTGGTCCCTGTTGTCGTGGTGTCACTATCTCGCTGGTGTGTATGTCTAAACAGTGTTCCACTACATGCTTGCACCGCATTTCGTTCATGCATTCGTCAGCTGACCTACAGATGAGGTTCTGAAGAATGAGTGGAAGAGGGAGTGGCATTCTAAGCGGAGGGCAAGACGTGCCCTCAGTCACTCAGTCGTGTCTGACTCTGCGACCCCGTGGACTACAGCCCACCAGGCCCCTCTGTCTGTGGGGTTCTCCAGGCAAGAATATCGGAGTGGGTTGCCACTTCCTTCTCCAGGGGATCTTCCTGACCCAGGGATCGAACCCATGTCTCCTGCAACTCCTAGACTGGCAGGAGGACTCTTTACCACTGAGCCACCAAGGAAGCTTTAAAAAATAAATAAATAAAAAGCAAAAAAACACAAAGCAACAAGCAAGTTCGGTGCATCTTAGGGAGAGTTTCCATCCTGGATCCAGCAGGACGGAAATGCAGGCGCGAGTGGGAAAGGGCGAGTGCAAAGGCGAGGCGGTCACCCCGAAGATTCCCGACTGCAGCCCGCTCAGCGGACAGCTTCCCCGCCCTCACCCTATGTTTTCAGAGCCATTTTTCCAAGGTGTTCTCTCTTCCCAAGTATCAGTTGCTACCACGCGTATGTGACCATCTTCACCAGGTCCTCTTACCTCCAAGCCACAGGAAGTCATTCACCGAGCGGAGCAGTTCCACCGACAGGTGGTAATGGACCAGGGAGTCCTGCAGCATCCCAGCCTGCAGGCACAAGTCCCCCACGTGCTTCCGCATGCGCCCCTGGCACCGCTTCTTGTAATGTCTGAAAGGAGAGGTGAACAGAAATGGATCACTGCTGATGCCCAGATTCGGCCCCAAAAGCACGCTGGCTAAGCACTATTCAACTCGCTCACTACAAAAAACGCTAAGAAGGCAACTTTAGGCTCTACGGTTGAAAGCCAGCCACCATCATTGCCAGTATATGAGCCAAGTTATTTTCTAAATGCAATAGAGTACGTGTATTTCATGTGGATAATATTAGAGGAGGCTTTTTCTTTCAAATTTTCCAATCATAACATTAGCACAAGAAAGTTTGTTTCAGCCTTTTAAAAAAATCAATTATTTTCCACTTTCTTAACGTCAAACCTATTATTATTTTATAAAGAGAGCTGTGTTGCATATTACAAGCCAACTGTTTGGCTTTTACAAACAAGACCTTTATCTTCACAAGTTCAGAGCAAGCTTTAATGATGCTTTGAGTGGCGGGGCCCAGAACACTCACTAACAGCTCTTTAAATATTGGCAAGGATGTGCTACTAAATAATGCAACAGCTTCTAACTCCATATCAACTCAGAAACCAGAGAAACCATACCAATATCTCACGTCATCATTTTAAATATTCCTGTTCTTTTGAATATTAAATTTCTTTAAAGATAAGATTTCTTTTCAAGCAAAACAGCAGCTATATTAAATTTCCTCTCACCAAGAAAGCAATCTGATCAAGAACTAAAAACCCCTATGTTAATCCAAAAGATGTGAGGCTTCCAGCTAAATGATTGTACAGATCCCAGGACAAACTTAAATCCCATCTTCTCTAACTCTGGAATGGAGCTTTTCTGTTCCCAACGTTGGCTGAACTAAGATGATCACATAAGGCAGAGGAGAGAAGAGGAACATGAGCCTGACCCCCACCTGTCTGCCAGGACAGCCGCCGCCAACAGGCCTCCCCTGAGGAGGGCGCTGCACCTATCCCGCCCGCCAGCCCCCAGCAGACCCGCATCAGCCCACCCGTCACCTCAACAGCCCCTCCAGGGTTCCAACACCCCTCCCGCTCTGGAGCACCCTCACCTCCACCCTGCAACACACACACACACACAGACACCTAGAGGGGCCTCACCTCCACCCTGCTACACACACACACACACACACACACACACCTAGAGGGGCCTCACCTCCACCCTGCTACACACACACACACACACACACACACACCTAGAGGGGCCTCACCCTCACCCTGCTACACACACACACACACACACACA